>WSLM01000673.1:2097-13550 GCA_019677335.1 Ceratobasidium sp. UAMH 11750 | reverse complement strand
GTTTCGACTACCATAGAGTCGTGAGAATTCTCGCCTTCCGCTTTTTCCTCTTTGGGAGAGGCTGCCACTTGGGTAATGGGGGGAACAATCGACGCAGACTCTTGTTTTTCGTTAGAGTTGGGGGCATCCTTCGTCGTGGGCGATAGAACAGGAGGGCTGACTGGTCGTGAGACCATAACCACGTCATGAGTTCCTTCTGGCGCCTGGGACTCGTTTGCGGTTTCGGTTATTTCTTGTTTCCTTTCAGCTGTATGGGGCACCATGCCGGCAGTACTGCCGCCAAATAAGGCCAAAATCTGCTCCTTGGCGTCGTCAACGCGTTCGGGGATGTTGGCTGGTTCTGCGGTAACAGCGGCTATCGCGTCATCTTCCTCGTCTTTGGACGTAACCAACGCGAGCTTCGCCAACTCGATTTCTGGGGTGATAGCCGGTTCATCAACGCACATCATTTGCATGAACAAACCGCTCAGAAGCTTGACGACTGAGAATAATTAGATATATGCGTCGCAGTATGGGTCGTAAACTTACATTTCTTGGATCGTTCGACCTAGCGTCGGCTAACTAGTCTCCCTCCGATACGGTGCTTCAGCAAGTCGTCGTCTGGAATTGGCGCGTCTAGGTCAAAGCTTCCACTTTCAATCACGTCCCGTAACTCCTTGATGGTAAAGAAGTATTGCAGGAGAGAATTGAGGTAGCAGGTATTTCCCAGTTGTTGCAATCCGCGAGGGAATTCTGGGGGTACCACTCGCTGGGGTTTGCCAGCTGGAAGATCGCAGATGAATTAATTATGATAGAAATATAGACCCGAGCACTTACGGTCCACACCCGTAGAAACCAATTCTCGAAGCCGAGCACTATCTCGTTCGTCAGCGACGCATAAAAGTGCGTCGCGCATGCGCCCTTTGGAAAAGGGGGAGTCTTGAACCTATAAAACGATATGTAATCTCGTACTTCTAGTCGTCGAGGTACTCACCCTAACTTGATAAACGACAACGAGAGTGTCATCATCTACGTCTTTGGTTACGTCCAGTATTTTGTAAGCCTCATCGATGTCCATATAGCTAGGAGACATGATCTGGGCGTAGTGCTTCATCAATTTCTGACTCGCGCGGGATTCGCCTAAAATCCTCAAACTATTCTTGACGCCTGTCCGTTTAAGAGAATCGTTCCCGGCAGCCTTGAGCGCAGCCTGGAACGCAGCCAGGAGGTAGACATCGTCTGCTTCTTCGGCTATGTATTCTGATCCAATGACTCCGCTAGTGCCAAATCCAAGCGTTTCGGTCGCGTTTTGGAGATCCCAATGTGACCAGCGGCCTTTCGACGACTCTCGTGCTACTAGCTCGCCTAGTGCGTCGACTCCAGGCAGTGGCTGGCGACTTAACCTGCAGAGAGCATCGTAGCATGCTGGAGTATCCGTTGGGTTGCATCGTAGTTGACATGTATACGCGGTCTCCACCACGGCTGTAAAACATTAGAACGGGATTGTATAACTCTGATAATGTACTTACCGACAGTTGTTGTAGATCTAGTTATGCCAAGAGTTTCAAACACAGGCCATGGTATATCACGAACGGGACTGGTATCTTCCAGGCGAGGCACTAGGCAAATCATTAGCTTAGACATATTAGCAACGGGGCAAACACCGACTTTGGTCCGGGTGTGCACCAAGGCGCTTTGCGATGCCCTCCCAAGCGCTAGTTAGACGGATACAATTCTGGCGAGTTGGTTTCAGGCTCGCTGTTGTATAACCGTCAGGCCTATAATTAGCTAACAACATGGTACGCACGATTTCGTATAGTATATTCCGCAATGATCGCCCCCATCTCGACCCAAACGCGTAACAGCTTCAGGCGCGCCGCGCGACCCTCGGGGGTCGTAGTTTCGAGTGTGGGTGGTGTGACATGGGCACTGTCGATGGCAAAGCCCATTGCTTCGAACACTAGGCGACTAAGACACCTCTTGAGTATTTAGCAAATTTGCTAGAAGGGCGGGCAAATTACCTATTTTCGCTCCACCCAATTCTAGCCGAGAATGCTTTGCCATTGATTGTCAAAGCCCTCATATTTCCTGCCCACAAAGGTTCTTCAATTACCCTATCAAAGACCGTCAATCTAGTTGAGCCGTGCAAATCCAAAGACTAACCTCAGTAGCATCTCCAAAGAAGAGAACACGCTTTGTTCCTTGGACTGACCGGGCTTTGGTTGAGACCCTCGCTCATCGATATAATTCGCTAGCACGGGGGCTGGAATAACGCATGGAATAACGCTCCCGGCTGGCGAGCAAATCACCTGCGTCTTGCACTGACAACATATGTAAAGGTCTAAGTGTTCCTCTGGCGGAGCCGATTCCCAAGACAGGCGAAGGAGAGCATCGCCATCAGCGTCCGCTTGAGTCTCCAGAGCTTGAGACGCGGACCCCATTTCTATATCCTCGTCAGCGGTGATAGGTGCTGCCGCCTGTGACGGGGCCGCTGGACTCGCTCGCTTCAGAGGAGGAAAGAGGCCAGAACCAGCGACTACATTCCGATACATGTGGAAATGATGCATCTTCGGCTCTGCTTTTATGCTCCAGTTCATGGTCGGATAGGAAGTCATTTCGGGCGGTGCTTCCAAGCAGTCCTTGTCCTTGCGCAGCGCTGGATCGGGCAGTTTGTCGAATATCGCTTTTTTGTCCGCCGTAGAGCACCAATGTGTTCCTAGATGGGAGGCCGTGGCGGATGCGGTGGATATCGACTGCATGATGACCCATCCGTTATGTCGGCGACAGAACAAGGCAGATGGATGGGGAGTCGCGTCCCGGAGTTCTTCTGGAGTGGGTGGGACATGGGGAACCGGGATAGGTGCGTCGGGGACAGATTGTGTAGCAGCATCCGCAGCGCCTTGTGGGGCAGTAGGGATTGTAGCGACAAGGGAAGTAGCGGTAGGCGAAGCAGCAGGCATAGATGGCGTTGGGGCATTAAGGGCGCCAGCAGCAGTGACAGAAGGCTTTGGTGTCAGTGCGTTGAGCGGCTCAAACCCAGGACTTCCCGAAATAGACACTTCGTACAGAGTGTGGTCAGAATCATGTATCATTTCGAGTGCGCGAGGTGCTAGTATCCCTGGGCCTGGCTTCCTCTTTGCGTTTTGAAGATCCTTGTCCCACCATTTGTCAGAGTCATCTTTCCACGGCTCATCAGTGCCCAAGACTCCCAAGCTGCCCCAGTCGGCCTGACTAGATTGAGCTGGTTCCCAGTCTCCCTTAGCCTCATTGAAGGTAACGTCCCAAGAGGAATCAAACGGGTTGTTCCAAGTATTTTCCTGAGGGTCCCCCCACCCGCTATTATCAGGTGGATTTCCCCAGCCGCTAACATCGATTGCCGGGGTCGCCTCTGAATTTGGGACAGCCTCGGGTGGCCGGTAATCCTTGTTTCGTACGTCACTAGTAAGAGAGGGTACGAGCCCAGCCGGCTCGGCCTCAGACTTGTCAAGTGGCGGGTCAGAGGGAACATCCAGGTGGGTTCTGTCGTCCTTGGGCGCAAAGACTGTGCCAGCAGATGTAGCCTTTCCTTGGGGATCAGTTGTAGGCTTTGGCCAAGCTGCGGGTGGCTCCGAGGATGGGTCGAGCTGTGTCATAACGCGCAGGTTGAATCCAAAGAAATATTGTGGGTTATTCTACCTGCAATTGTATCAGACAATATCATGACCCATGTTCTCCAGGCGGGGGCTGACGCAACCTACGAGGCAAATACCGTTCTGGGAACAAATAGCCCCCAGAGCCTGGCAAATCGATAGAGGAGTATATCTGCGTGCATTTTGTATAGTGGGCCACACCGAACCAGAAAGCTGATGCTTACCCGACAGCCCGCGAGGGTCGCGTCAGGCGAAGGGGGACGAAGCCTTAGCTAATCGAGGCGCTTACGATAGCCACCAGCTGAGGCTTACGTCACAGCTGTGGCTAATTGGCTGCTCTCTAGTTAATCGGGTTTTAGCCAGGTGGCGTGCTACGTTTAACGTCGACCTCCTCGATCCCTCCAAGGAGATTAATGCCTCCAATTATCTTTCGATCGCCTAATATGAACCTACGGATCTATTGCCTCAGTTTAACGGGGAACCGCAAGCGAAACCAAGATACGTAGCAAGCATCTCAGGGAGTTTCTAAATTGACAAAAATTATACGTATATTGAAGTCCAGTTAGAGCGAGCCTGGAAGCGCGTACTCGCAGAGCCACCAAGCCAAAGCTTAACGAGACCTGGAGATGAGGAACACATGCCAGCGTGCGAAGCCTCTGGCTACCCGTAAGGCTAACGTCTGGCCACATCGCAAGATTAATACCCGCACTGAAAGAGTGCACTGCTAAAAGGCGCTAGGCGTGGACATTGGTGTATTAGAGCCAACATGCCGCCAAGCGTGGAACGGTAGCAGCCACTACCACACCAAGACGGCCTGAGTTGATCTGTCGGAAGGTTAAACTGCGTTATATTTTATTCGAGCAGCATTAGATCGACTCAAGCGGAACTACAATAAAAGAAATTCTGCGCATAGAACCACTAACCAATATTTTACAAGAGCTAGCATAGAGGATGAGCACGCGTCAGCGTGCGGACCGCGGGGCAAAATACATGTCCAGTGTCTAACCAGAATCGTAGTAAGTGTGAGGCATATATGCTATTTAGTCCGGTGCATGGTACCCACGAGTTCCGGCAACGGTAGCTACAATAGGTGACCGTTCCGCAACGCCCACAGGTGAATGGTACTCTGCCTCAAGGCGTTGAGTATGAACACCATGGATACAAACACTGATGTTTGATCAACACAATGGGAAATACAATCGGGGGATGTGCGCATAGACCCACCAACTTAACGCTTCACGATCTCGAGAGCAGAGGATAAGCACATGTCGATATGCGGACTTTCGAGTGAGCCGCAGGTCCAGTGTCTGAGATGAATTTCAATGATTATAAGTTGCGTACCCCAAGCTATTAAACTCGTTGCACGATACTCACGAGTACTGACAGCGATGGCTGCAATAGGCGACTGCCCGACAACCTCCACATGCAAACGGTGCGCCACCCAAGGAGGTTGGGTACGGGCAACGTGGGTATGAGCACGTTACTGAGAATTCATTCATTTGCTTTCCAAAGAGCGAAAATCCTAGCTTCTTCCAGACGGTTTGGCACCTGGAGATGTAGGTCTGCACATATCGACCTCCGTTGTACATATGACATTGTTCGCCAAAATGCTGGGTGGCTCTCAGCCATTCAGCGCGAGAATCGTGTAGTACTGCCACGTTCGATGGGCGGAACATTGATAGAAAATCGGCGAATCCCTCAATGCTCTCTAGATGCATATCAAAGGTGCTGTGTAAGGAAACCTGATCTTTTGCGCTATGAGCATGTGTAAGTATGCAGAGCAGATTGAAGACCTACTTGATTGTTCCATTCCGCTGTAGTTGCAATGCAGGGGGAGCATTAGTGTTTGAGCAAGAAGACCAAGGATGTTGTGCTCCAAAGCAGCATCGATAAAAGGGCCCTTTGCAGCTTGTGGCATAAAGGGATTCTTAAATATCGCAGCTCTGGACATGGATGTTGAGCATGCCTGTTAATGTACATCAAACCCATCTTTCACGCACATAATATACCCAAGCATTGCCCATGAAAATTCTGTAACCCCCCTGAGTTGCTCGTATGTTGAAGTAAAATCCTCCTTCTCGGGGTCTAATGCATGCCATAATCGGGTAAAAGAGGCTTTTGCGAGCTCGAGCATCAAGTCCAGCCGACTAGCATATGCACAACACCCAGCCCATATATGCATATAGTATGCCAAATCCAGAGCTGGCAAGCCGGTAGAGAACTTGGTTGAAACCGTAGTGATCATGAGCTCGTAGTCCTGCAGATCAGTGTAATCGAGGTAATATCCATCGCTAGTTCCTGTTACGTTAACGAAACGTGTATGGGTGGTTTGAGCAAAATATTGAACTATAGATTCTTCGTGAACGTAGGAGAATTCTCCTGCTGCAAATCGGTAAGCTAGGTCTCCCAGTATTTGCGCCGTGCCTGCTTGACTGAACGTGAAATGAGGATTGAGTTAAGCCGATTATCATTAATCCACTCACTCTGAAATGCGCCTGGATATAAAATAGAACCATGCCGGCAAGAGTATAAATGACCACCCATCCCAGACCTTCGGGGAAGCGCAACGGTTGCGCAAGAAGTGGTGGCGCTCTCGGTGCAAGTATTCCATCAAGGTTATTGCCTCGGGCATAGTAATGAAGGGATTTAGAACGAGTTCAGAGCCATTGGTTACGGCCCGGAATCGGACTTGAAGGGAAGAACTAGTAAATTCCAGAAGCGTACTTCGTTGTACTAGTACCTCCTCAACGAATGCATCCATAGTATTGCAAGTGACCAAGGTTGCGACTTGAACACAGATAGCTATTATCCCGAGGCACATAACACTGAATTCATCATCCAGGATCCGCTGGAACAAGTAGATTATTATATGTTGGATTTTATGGGACGTTGTGGACTGGCACGTACGGGGTAGCTCTTGCTTCGCTCTTGGATCATTCTAATGCAAGCGGAAGGGAGCTCGGGATTGTGGAACGCAAGTACTTCTGTACGATTTTTCGCAATTTTCAAGGCATTTCGAAGAACATCTATCGAAACTGGAGCCCCGGCCGATATAATGATATCGATGACATCGACACGAAGAGAAACCGGTGGAGGGCTTGACATCGCTCTAGACTTGGTGACCCGAGAAACGCGTTGGAATCGCCGGAATTAAAGCACTTGGGACTAAGGCTGCAAGGAAGTGAGCCAATGGGTTGTAAGGTTTACGCCGGGCACACTAGGATGCGATGGGTGAGCGCTCGGGGACAGACCTGAGACCAACAAGCGCCGGGCGCATATACCTTCTCCACAACATACTACAATAGTGTGCCACCTTCGGTCTCTGGTGTATTCTATGAGTAACTAATAAGTTTACATTCTACCGTAAACACGTCGATCTATGACACAAGTGTGTTATACCATGTTCTGCTTACATCGAAAGGACACTCAGCGGACTCGGGAACTACAATCGAGAACTCCGCTTATTCCCCGCCAACTCAACGCATTACGAGAGTTGGAGCAGAGGGCAAGCACGCACCGGCGTGCAGACCGTCGGGTAACGCAACAATCCAGTGCCTGGCCAAATGGCAAAAATCGTGAGCCATACATGCGGCGAAAATCGCGTAGTACTCACAAATATTGGCAACGGTGGCTGCAGTAGGTGACTGCTCGACAACCCCCACATATGAACGGTACGCCGCCCAAGGATGTCGGATACGGACATCGTGGGTACGCGCATGCTACCGAGACCTCGATGTGTTTCCCAAAGAGCAAGAACCCGAGCTTCTTCCAAACGGCCCGGCACCTAGGGATATAGGTTTGTACAAATTGGCTCTCATCGTACATATGACAGTGTTCCTCGAAATGTTGAGCTGCTCGGAGCCAATCAACGTAGCAATATTCCAGTGTTTTCATGTTGAATGGGAGGAACCTTGACAGGATATCGCTAAATTCCTCAATAGAATGGAAATGGTGGTCGAAGATATGATCTAAGGAGCTTCCCGCTTTGAACTGTTAGTATATGCAGGTACGCAAAGCAGATTCAGCGCTTACGTGCTTCTCCCAGGCCAGTGTAGTCGCAGGGCAGAGGAAACATTAGTGTTCGGGCGAGCAGGCCAAAAATGTCGTACTCAAAAGCAGCGCCGACAAAGAGTTGTCGCATGGCTTGTGAGATAGCACTGGGTATAGGAAAATTCACGGCTACCGCACTCCTAGAGATAACGTTAGACGTCGTCTTTATATGTTAAAGATATGTTTCACGGACTCAAGATATCCAATGATTGCTTCTGGGAACTGTGCAACCTCTCTGAGACGCAGATATGTCAATGGAAGATCTCCCATTGAGGGGTCTAATGCCCGCCATAATCGTGCAAGAGATGCTTTCAGGAACATGAGCATCAAGTCTGGTCGGTTACTGTTCGTACGATTCCCAGCCCACAGATTCAAGTAGTACGCCAGCTTCATAGTCAGAGAACCAGTAAAAAGTCTTGTAGAAACCCTTGTGACCGCAAGTTCCGAGTCTTGGTCATCAATAGGCTCGAGAAAGTATCCAAGACTTGTCCCTGTTATTTTTCGGAATCGAGTATGCGAGCTTTCGGCCATGAATTCGACTATGGGCGCCTCGTCACTATATTTGAATTCCCCTGCTGCGAATCGGCAAGCTAGGTCTCCTATCATTGGTGCCATGGTAGTTTGACTGGGAGTGCAGCGAGAGTTAACTTGAATTACTGGTATGCAGCCGGCGTTGTCCACTCACTCCGAAATACGCCTAGATAGCAGGTGGATCCACGCCGGGTAGAGTATAAAAGACCACCCACCTGAGAGCTCAGGGGAAGCGCAGAGATGGAACAAGAAGCGGTGGCGTTCGCGATACAGGCATTCTATCAAGGTTACTGCATCGACCACAGCAAGGAAGGGGTATACAAGAGGGTCGGGGCCAGTCATGGCCGCTTGGATTAGGTTGCAAAGAGAGGAAACAGCGCGTTTCGCAAGCGTGAGGTTGGGATCCGGTTCGGGTGGCGTCTCCTCAATAAACGCATATATAGTTTCATACATGACCAAAGTTGCGACCTGAACGCAAACAACTATTACTTTGAGGCACAGGACGCTAAATTCATCGTCCAAAATCTGATAGGATGAGTAGATGATGTATAACAGTGGTGCAGCACGTACAGGGTAGTCCTTGCTTCGTTCTCGAACCAACTTGATACAAGCGGAGGCGAGCTTGTCATTGTAGAACACAAGTACCTTCTTTGGATTTTCTGCGATTTGCAAGACACTTTGGAGAAGAGCCATCGAAACTGGTCCTCCCGACACGATGATATCGACTTGGTCGTCACGGAGAGAAATCGGCAGAGGGTTTGACATCTCTTCTCTAGACTTGTTGCGCCCAGCGATGGATTCTAAGTGCCAATTTGGCGAGATTTACAGTTGGCGTTGTATTCTGAATGAGGGGTTATGGGAGGAGGTGGGGAGGAGCGAAGCGCTCTGCTCTCGTGACTTGACATCGTCTCCACGTGACCGTTCGCCTGCTTTTCCGATGTCACTTGTTCCTCTTAGTCGAATACCATCCACTCGGTTATTCAGCACGTCGGCACCCGTAAATGCAGTCGCAAGGAGAGCCGTCAAGAACAAATGGGATATTGCGAAAATTGGGCCAGATGTGGGCAACGACCCAACTAGTATGGGTCACAGGCTAATCCGGGAGAGACGAGAGCTGCTGCATTACTTGCGATTGATCGAGTATGATGTTCCACGACTTGCAGGTGAGTAAGGCTATCTGGGAGATTTTTCGGTATTTACTCGGTGGTGGTATTAGCATTTCGGAAGCCGTTCGTACCTCCCCCTCCGAATGCGCCTCTATCGGTCCGGACGTTCACTTATGGTGGAGAGCCTCACGCTGCGGAGCATAAGGCGGTCCTGGTAGCATCCGTCTCGCGGCTTGGGCTCCCAACCCCCGGGGCGGTGCATAAATTCAAGCTCCTAGCCGGTGTGCGATGGTCGCCGACTGCCCCTCGAGATGCCGGGTTTTCGACAGAGGAGGTAGCTGAAGGCTCCGAGTTTGCGAAAGATGGGTTTGTCAAGATATCGAGCGAACATTTTCCAGAGGTTCGAATGAACGTCAAATGGTGCTCTGATATTGTGGATGAACTGGTTCGACAGGCCAAGGTATGTGGGGAGTTGATTTATTAGCCGGCAACTCAACGAACCCCTAGGTCACGTCGAGCAATTCTTTCCGAGATATACCGCCCGACACGAGGCACCTCACAGCACAAACTAGGAAGAGACGACAGGGTGGACATTCGCATGGCCAGACCAAACGCCCGACCATCAACGACTTCCCTGTCGCTTGGTTGCCAGCAGCCGCAGCATGATATATTATAAACTCGTGCGATTGCTGTTTGGTATTTGGCCGGTTTTGAAGCCCCTTTTTGAAAAACCTTGTTGCAAGTCCTATTTGTAGTTGGCATGCCTGCACGCTTCACCGTTCGGGAGCATACAGTGACTGGTCATGGTCTTGATCACACGAGGGAAACACGCTGCGACGGGCAAAAAGGTCGAGCTATTGTGAATCGAATTGGCGAGGAATGGGACTTGGACCTCGCTCTTTGGTCTTATAAATCCTCTCCAGGCCGATTAGACTTCATAAATGCTTTGTGCGGCCAAAGAGCCAAGTTAGTCACGTGGGAGACCGTCGACAAATTTGGGACCAAACATTAGCTTTTCTAGCTTCCGGCTTCCAACCACAACCTCCCCCTAGTTTCAACCTACCATGGCAAACGCGGCGTCCGTCGCGTCACCGTCCCAATTGCCTCCCCCGGTTGCTCAAACTTTACCGGCTGAACTGGATCGTGTCGTACAGCTTGTCGACAGCAAGCCAGAGGCGCTCGCACGAGGTGATGCTGGGATGTACACGGCGGCTTTGGCCGCGTCTAGGTTGATATACGAGCTCTGTACGTACAGGTTGATATTACTGGTATTTTACTTGGCTCATGCTCGTTTCGTATAGCGCTTGAAACGGAGAAATCCGCTGCGAAGCCAATATCCAAGCTCCTATCTGGGCTCTCGCCCGAGGTGGACGCGCCAACCACTCGTTCACAGAAAAGAAAACGCGGAGAAGCCGTCAGGCCACCTTTGCTATCTTTCAAGCCTACCCCAAAGGCTGGCTTGTGGAATCCGTCGCTGAGCGCGGCGAAACTCTGGGAACGTATGGAGCATAGGGCAGGTCCATTATGTGGCATTTTGGACGCGGTGGTTACGCCAGAGGTTGTGATCGAGGAGGAAGAGGAAGAAGAGGAGGACAGCGACGAAGCGATGCAAGAAGAGGAGGATAGCGAGGCGGAATTTGTCGCGGACGAGGATGAAATGGATTACTCCATATCAGACGGCGACGAAGATGACGAAGACGATGAAAGTGAAGACGACGAGGACGACGAGATTGTCAGCGACGGCGGAGAATCTCACCTCGGAGATACGACCATGGAGCTTAGCCGAGGGGACGATCGTTCAGAGTCGTCTGAAGATGAAGAGGACGAGGAGATAACCGGGGGCTACCTGCATGGTCTGGATCTGGATAGAGAAGTAAATCCACAAAGAGTGGCCAAGAAACGGTGTGTATTGCCAGTCTCGCAAGGTTAATGTGCCTTATTGAGCTCCATCCGCCTTCTTGCCCTTTGTTGCGCTGCGCCACTCATCAAATTGCCCCTCCTCTCCATCCTATCCCTCGGCTTCGTGGTTCCCTAGAGCACATCCTACTCTAGATGACGACTTTTTCTCCATCGATGATTTCAACCGGGAAACGGAGGCGCTCGAAGCCCAATCGCGGTCGTCAGGCGCGCTCAACGACGATGACGAAGAGGAGGATGG
>WSLM01000672.1:0-13555 GCA_019677335.1 Ceratobasidium sp. UAMH 11750 | reverse complement strand
GACCTGATCGAAACTCGGGAAACCACTTAGGGGTAACCCCTGGGCGGCTCTTGAAAAGGGGTGTTTCGGCTCCTATCCAATCGTCCCATCTCGAGGCTACCACTACTCGTTCCTTGACCCCGTTTGTAGGCGGCTTCACCCAACTTTCTCAATCAATCACGCTAGTGACCCAACATCTCTGTCCCGGCGTTGTCCGATGAACTTCATGAAAAGCGGCGTGAAGTCTGGTTTAGCGCTAATAATAGCAACTTGCCAAGCCGTGCACGTTACAATCTTATATGACGACGCGCCAAAAAGCGACAGGAAATGGTGAGTAAGCGAAAATGATAATTTGTACAGTACACGACACTTATGTCGAAAATTACTACAGCGAAATGGCCCGAAAGCAAAGGGGAAACATAGCAACATAAATAAGTTACACGATTGGAGACGAGTTCAGTGCCCAGTTCGAATTTGTTGGGGGGTTCAATACTAGTAGCCCGGCGTACATCGGGACTCGCCTAGGCTACGGCCTTTTGGGCTCTAGCGTTGACGGTCGCGGGAGTTCGGGGCTCCAAGATCCGATAACCCCGTTGTCCCGGGGGATTCAGGGCAGTATTTTGGAGTCGTCGACTTCGTCGAGGGGTGGCTTGGGTGGTAAGCTGGCCATCCGAAGAATCGCGGGGCGGCGGAGCCAGTCTCCCGTCTTCGTTGCCGGCTTGGGCGGTACTTGGAGCAGGCTTGTCTCGTTTTTGGTGAGTCTTGTAGTGTCGCGTTAGGTTTGATTGGCTTCCGAAACGCTTGCCACAACCTTCGAAGGTGCATGGATATGCTGGAATAAATCGTAAGAGGTCAGTCACAGTAATAAATGAAATCTACTTACCATTGCCTTCACCGGTGTGGGTGCGCATATGATCCTTCAGCAAGTACGGACGGCGGAATGTCTTGCCACATCCTTCAACTTCGCATGGAATCCTCGCTACGTCTGCGTCCACAGTGGTGTTTGGCGCTGGCGGAGGAGCGGGGGCAGTGTTGGTTGGCTGAGAAGTGTTATTGTTTGGTGCGAGCGAAGGTGAACAGGAGGGGTTATCGGGCAAGGCGTTGCGTATGGGAGCATCGGGTAAGGTGCCTTCGGGTGAGGAGTTAAAGAGTTGGGCGAGCTCTTCGGGTGAGGAGTTAAAGAGTTGGACGAGCTCTTCGGGCGAGGAGTTAAGGAGTTGGGCGACCTCTTCCCATGATAGGTTGAGTTGCGTGTTAGCGTCGAGGCCAATGGCATCATCACCGGGTGCATTTAGGTTAGGAGCGAACGTTGCGTTGTTTGGCGGGGGTGGCACAACAGAATTGAGTGGTAGGCCAACGGTATTGTCGAGCATTGGGTCAATCTGGTATGGGGGACCAGTGTTGTAGTAGAGAGCCGAACCCATCCCAAACATATCTTGAGTCCCGAACGTCGGCGAAGGGTCATTGTTGGGAAACAGGGGTTGAACTGGTAGCATAGGAGCATCCTCGATAGGGTTTGTCAGGGTGGGTAACGGAGGGGCAACTATAGAGGTAAGGTCATTAGGTTCGTTCGAAAGGTGTAACAAGAAAGGTGGCTGACCGTAACCTGAATCCCATCCACTAGACATATAAGAAGTGTAACTCAAGGGCAGGTTCCACGCGTCGCCTTGGGCGCTGGAATCATTAGTCTGGTAGGCATCAAAGCTCCAACCTAAATCCGAGGTCGACGTGAGAGCGGTGTTGGGGTCCGTCGCGGTCAGAGTAAGATCGAGTTGTGCTGACGTCGAGGTAGTATCTTCTTGCTGGTGTTCAGGAGGGCCGGTAGAAGTCGGGTTGGCGGGCGAATCATCGTTCTGGGGGAGAAGGGGAAAATGAGAGGTAAGCGTCTGGCGAAGCTTACAGGCGATCGATTCGATTAATCCAAGGTGCTCATAGACCCCCTTTGCTTGATCGAGGTCGAGTGGTTTGCGCCGCGTCCTGCGTTTAGAATCGGCACCAGCGCTGACAGCCGCTAGTTCCGCCACATTATGAAGGGTAGTAAGGCCAAGGTAGAATTCTTTCCCGAGACCCGATAGATCGTCTTCCTCGCTGCTGGCGCGGCTGGTCGTTGTCGGACTTGATCCCCTGGACAAACTTCCTCGTGGATTGGCCGGTGCGTCGTAAAAGTCCTGGACCTCCACCTCACACTCGATCTCTTGTTTGACAAAGACGCGTCGCTTGTCATCAATCAGCTCGGATGTTGGCTTGTGGCGACGCGAAGTTCCAAAGATAGCAGCCCTTGACCATGATTCGGGGGTACGCAGGGTAGGGAATGGTGCCGCGAGCTTTCGGTATCGCAAACGCAAGTGGCGACTAGGGGAAGAATTGGCGTGCCTGGCCGCATTACGAGGGGTGGCGCTAAGAGTAGACAGAGGTGTGCTCGAGCGCGAGTATGAGGATTCCCTGATCGCATAAGGAGAGCCGGATAAAGAAGGTGAGGGATGATTGCCATGGGACATGCGATCGGAAATCGACTGATCTTCACGCTTTACCGCCAGTGGCTTGCACTCCTCTGTATCACGCGACCGCAAAGCCGCGTTACGGCGAGCTTCAGACTGCACAAACAACTTCTTGGAGTAGGCCTCTTCTGAGCTAGAGTAGCCTATGTGCGCGCCGCGAGTGGTTGGCGGTACTTGAGATAATAGATTGAGCTTCCGCATGGGGTGTACATGCTCACCGTCTGCGTGATAGCTCATCTCCGTGTCACTTTCATCGTCATCAACTCTCTGAGATTCACCAGCCCAAGAAACAATTGAAAGGGATCTAAGCTCAGCACCCTGGGGTGATGTCCGGTCCGAGTGACGTTCAGGAGCGTCAGCCAGGTCAGGCTCTTGTTTTACGGGCGCGAGCAGCTGTGCCATGGTGCATTCAAGTCAATATGCCCCCAAGGGGAAGGAGGGGGAAGAAGCCAAGTGTGATGGCAGTGACTTAGAGACTTTATATAGTGTGGTGTCACAGTCACACTGTGACCTGTGACCGCAAGTCCTGTAAGATATTTCCTTTTTGGGCAATGGCAACATCACTTCCACCGTCGGCGCTTAGTGCATCGCGGCGTCGTATCCATCAGTACCATAAAATTTCGATTAATTTGTTAGCTCCCAACGGACTGAAAGAACATTGTACATCAATGAAAAAAATCTGACATATAAATCATCAAGAAGATATTCCATTACCTGCACTAAACCCAACGGCCAGTCTCTGCTGAGCTCAGCCGTGAATTGCAAAGAAGCTTGCCAGTCCGTGACATGTGACACTGATGACGCTTTATCCCAAATCGGGTGGCTAATCATAAGATACATTTCTGACTGGAATTCTAAGTATATATGCGAGTTTGGTTTTATGACTGAGATGGGCTGGCTAGACAAGGTAATTACCTTACTCTAGTCGGCTTTGTGATACTAATCCGTTTCTTGGGATGCTGCTATCCTCGGTTTAGGACGTTTTGGATTCGGAGTATAGCGAGAGAATTAGTGTATACATTTACAAGGCGAGCCACATCGCGCCGTTTTGTCAACAAGTTTCACGATTCATTACTTGTTCTACAATTCAATACTAGAATACTGGATTTGCTACTGTCTTATATTGCTCGACCTACGCCCTTGTAGACACACTTCATCCTCACGCATATTCCGAACTACCTTGGCTATTCGGTGCGCTACGAGCTGACCTGCATTTAGGTGTCTTGCGGTGACGAGTCATGTTCGAACGCGTGATGAAATGGGCAAAGCAGTCGGGGCAACGATGTCCTAAGCGAACCCGTGTCAGACTTATCGTTCTCAGGCAAATAAACAGCGCTTACGCTTTATGCCCGTGTGGTAATACGCGTGGTCTTCAAGTTCGTACTGCCGGCTAAAACTCCTGCTACATATGTTGCAAGTTGGCGTTGAGGGGCTAAATTCGGCGGGGGTAACGCCCGTTACAGGAGAGACCAACTGGTTATTACTCGCAGCACCTAAAGGTATATCCACACCTCGTTCGGCCGTTGTCTCGACTAGCAGCGGTGAAACGTCAGATCGATTCATAATGGTTGGGGGTACGGTTCCCCGGCTAGCAGCTGGAGTGTGGGAAGAATAGGTGTTCGAATAGGCCGGCCCCGTCGGGCCCATTGGCGTATAGCAGTGATTAGTGAGCGATGAAACAGCCCCTAGAAAGCGCGGCTTTAGTCAACAGGGGCGCATTCAAGAAAATACTCTAACTAACAATTCTCCGTACCGGGAGCTCCAAAGAACGGCGTATTGAGGGTGCTGAGGTTCGAGTGTCGAGGGTCGCTTTGGAGCTGAGCAGGCCAAGTTGTAAGGTGATTCGGCTGCACCTGGGGCATTAAAGGCGGTGACTGGTGTGCGAGTGGAGGCAACAACTGGTGATTCGGCTGCACCTGGGGCATTAAAGGCGGTGACTGGTGTGCGAGTGGAGGCAACAACTGATCGCTCGATGGAGGGGAAAATGGTGGTGGTTCCACAAGCAGCGCATTCACACCTTCGTAAGTCACCCTGTACCCAAGTTTACGTGCTAGTTGGTGAAATAGCAGATGCTCGCCGTCAAGGGCTAAACTATTGGACAGGGGAGTGTCTTGGAACCCATTCGGGGGCGAACTTTGGGCTCCGCTGGGAAACCCAACATCCGACACACCAGAATTGCCCCAATCGAATCCCGTTGACCCGGATGCCGACCCAGCTTGATATACGTTCGAGAAGTGGGTGCGGTGATGTTGGTGGGGGCCTCCAGAGAATACCGTGTCGAAGGTGAAACATGGCCAGAAACGCTCGCGCCAAGGCAAGCTTAGGAACCGGGAAAAGCGCCAGATGGGACAGAGAGAAAGAAAAACACAAGCAGGCCGCTCTGGGGTGCCATTATCGAAAAGCCGCCTGTGATTGTGAATACGACATGGAGATTCCAGGATGTCGAAGCCAATCATTGCCAACTGCTGCCCATGCCCAATCGACAGAATTTCCCAGGACTGAATTGCGCCCGTTTTTGATAGTTCGATTATGTGAGGGGCGGTAGGAACTGTGGGTTGAAACGGAACCGCGGTGGTCGTTGATTGAGGAAGAGTACAATATCGAAACGAGGTTTGGATAGGTGGGAGCGAACGGGGGCGCGCTAGATCCTCTCCTGAATCAAAAGAATGGCACACGAAAAGTCAGTTACGCGTTAACTAATTGGGCGGCAAGCGTTGTGAAGGGCGAAATTGCTAAATTCCCTTACCACTGTCGCTCGCTTCCTGTTTGACGCATGTATAGCTCTGAACCTCGTGCTTCGCGAGAGATTCAGCCTCAGCTGACGCCTTTTGAATTTCGGGATGACCGTAAAGTGAGTAGAGAAAAGAACAACAATTTACGTTGTTCCGCTCTGTACCATTGACGGTGTGTACCTCTGGTGTTTGCAACTGGGACAGCGTTAGCTAAGACTGAAATTAAAGGAATTACATCACGTACGCCTTCAGGCCTGCCCTTGCTCTGATGGCCATGTTCCTGTTTGTACGCTTCTTTGATCGCCCAAGCCGGCTGAGTCACTGGGGAGAGAGACGTGGTGTTAAATCCTGTAAGCGCCCTAGAAACACACGCACTCTTGCCCATTTCGACTTCTGAAAAGGGCACATAATCAATGGTAGAGGTATCGGTGCTTTGGGGCTTGAGCTTGGTGTCCGCGTGGCACTGGAGTTGCAGTGGCTCAGCACATGATTTAGACAAGTCCAGAAATGGGCTATCAATGCAAGGCCAACCAGAGCTCTGAATGTTCATCGGGCGGGGATAAAATGGTAGGGAGACGATGCAGGATTCAGCCCGAATGCTGAGCTATTATATAGTCAACTAGGAATCGCGATGCCCGAGGTGTCCAATTATTGTCCAGTAATGAAGAATCGCAAGCCTACGAACGCCACTCCACAATAGAGCGTATCAGTACCATTTTTGTGAGAGCGGCGATTCCTTCAGCCATCGAGGAGAAAATCGCTAGACCAAGTTGCGACGTTTCCGACATGCCAGAACATCCCTGGTAGCCAAATAAGTCGCGAATCCGATCATCTCCACTCGATAACATCGTAGTAAGTCTGGCCTCGCTGGCGAGACCCCCCGGAGCGAGATATGGTGTAGTGGTCTGGTTCACAAGCAGTTAACCACTCATAATTTGAATTAGCGGGCATCAAATGATGTAGCCACATCAGGCTACACGGCGCTTGTTGTCCCGTTCAGAAAAGCTACTAAAATGTCAAAAAATAACGGACCAAACGACAAACTCAGTACACCACGCCTATATACAAACAGAGTCATCAAATAAAGCCAAAGTCGAATACAAGCAGCAGCTTAAGCCCAGTATACCGTGATCCTAAACGCATTTATCCCCAAAATATTAATATTTCAGTTGCACGGCCGATTCAATAACCGGTTGCAGTCAAGTTCACTCCAGCATCCGAGCTTGACGCGTGGCGATTTCATTCATGAACCGATTTATAGTGCCGCTGCATGTTGGTCTTGAGGCTATAGGATTTATTACAACCTGGGAATACGCAAGGGAAAGCTAGGCGCTGCGGGTTGAGCAAAACAGCGATAGGCGAAATGGGTTGCCGCTTACCATTTTTGCCTTTATGATAAGATTCAAGGTGAGCTTCAAGTAAGTACCGGCGGCGAAACCTCTTTCCGCAATTTTCGAATGGACAAACTGCCCATTTGACGGTCCGAATTGGCCCCGTTTGAGGTGTTGCGGCTGCACTTTGTTTGGTTGTACGAGGTTCGAGGGATGTATCCGTTGGTGTGTCTTGAGCGCTACTGGAAGGCCCTGCCATGCATGCAGCAAGGGTAGTAGCATCAGGGGGTTGGCGAACACTGTTCCCATCTGGTTCGATCCGATTAAGTGTGCGACCGTCTGGAACTTGGTCTACCGTGTTCTCGATTGAGTACGGAGCCCTCGACTCGGTTGCTGGGAGGGACATGCTTTCCGGTAGCTGCGTAACCACACTTGGCTGGCTCTCGCTTTCAGCCCGACCGGTTAGCCCTTGGCTCGTCTTCTCAAGGTTGTCGAGCCAGCCCCATGATATGTCGTAGGGTATAGCTGGAGATGGATGGGTTGGTGGAGCGGCGTCCCTTGGAACAAATTGTGGATGGGACACTGTCGGTGGATAGTTGAACGGGATCAGGTGTTGAAGCCCTGAATAAACGCTTAGACTCCAAGGAAACAAGGCCGAGAGTAACTACTCACCATCATACCCACCGAACGTAGGGCCAAGTAGGTCGTCCAGCGCCAAAGGAAGCGCAACAGCAGAACTCAAGTTTGGTCCATAGTTTGCAAACTGTGCGGAAGTGTTCGGGGTAGGAGGCGAGAACGTTTGTAACGGAACAGGGGGTTGGGGGGCAAGATCAAACACTCGCGCAACCAAAGCACGGATCCAGTCATAGTACGCAGCCGGAACGAGTCTGTATCCCATCTCCTGGGCCAACGATTCAAGGTGCGCGCGTCTGTCGGATTGAGACTGCAGATTTTCCAAGTCGATCGAATCATGACCGGGGCCTTGCCCTGACCATACACCCCCACTATCCTCGAGCGGAGAGTTCCCACTAGGTCCGTTGTGGTTGGACGACAGGTTCGGGTTCAGCTGGAAGCCCGATGCACCATACCCTCCATTGAAGCTGCCGCTGCATGTTCGGGGTCCCAACGCAAGCGCTGTGGTTGTTGTCAGACGCAAAGGACTTGGCAGAGATAGAAGGGTAGTACGGGCGAAAGAGAGGGTCGACGCGGAGCGAGCCGAGAAATTGTGTCGGTTTATTTGGAGTAGTGGACCGTAGATTTGGTATGGGTTCCGATCAGGAGGCAGCCCATATGACCCGTAGAACAGGCCGGGGCGTGATGTAGGCCTAGCGAGTCCAGCTGAGGTGTGGAATAGCAGGTTCGAAGCTAAGGGGGGACTGCCAAGTGTTTTCTTGTCCAGACTGTCCAGACTCAGAAGGCTTTTTGGCGTAACCGGCTTCGACTCCTCAACTTCCGGAGCTGTGCCTACGGAAGACGATCCACATGACTGGATTTCGGGGCAAAGCAGGGTCACTGGGGAGACATATGGCCAAGATTAGACTCTGAACATATTGGACGGAAGCCTGTCACTCACTCGATACGCTCTCATTCTCCTCTGGATCGGCCTTGATTTGCACATGCGAGCTTGAAGGTGCAGGGGCTACGCCATTCGGAACCGTGCAGGAAACGCCTTGAGCCGAGTGAGACGGAAGACATGCCTTGGCCTCCTCTGCTAGGATCGTGTCGGGCAGTGTGCGCCCAAACAATGAGTCATAAGACGGGGGCGGGGCAATTTGATCGCAAAGAGCCAGGCTAATCTGCTCAGCAACGATTTGTCCTGCTGGGAGTTTCAGACTGGTGCGAATATCTGAAATGGGAGGCCGATTCCAATTTCCTGGTCTGGAAACTTGATTGGTACCTGGATCACCCAGACATGGTTCATTCATTTTTCAACGGTCAGGATTCATATTGCGTAGGGCTGAAAGATCACGCTTACGGGTCGCTGGACAAAGCGGCAATAGCTTTCTTGTCTTGAGACCCTCGAAGGATGGAACGTGGTTACCGACGCACAGATGACTTGTCGAACGTCGAGTGAACCCGGATGTACCACTTGTCCCCACCCGCGGGTCTTTCTAATGCAAGTGTCAGCACACAGTTGAAACAAAGTTTGCGGATACTGAAAGCCAATGGTTTGAACCTGAAAGCAGTTCAACAGGTGGCACGCGGCGGCGGCCCAGGAGCAGAAACCATTCCAGAATGCAAATGTATCAGTCGAACAGAACGCACGGAGGCATTATACCAGGTGTGCGGGTGAATCGACAAAACAGGAAGAGGCGAAGCAAGAGAATGAATAGCCGCTAAATACTGACCGGGATAGCTACTCCGTGTGCCTCCCGCGAACGCACGATAGAGGGCGAACAAGATTCAGCCTTAATTGTAGGGTGGCTGGTGGCAGGTGCAATGAGGCTTTGACGACCCATAATTCAGAGTCAACAAGGGGCCTTCAAACCCTCGAGGAGCTCCCAGAGCAGCTCTGAAAGCCGGGAGAGGATGAACCATGTCAACGTGTTCTGGCGAGACTTTATACCTCAACGTCCAACTCGGACGGGCACATGATGTGCACGCAGACCCCAGACACGAATATGTAGCTAAAGGGCTTATTTTCAGGAGTATTGTGGTTAGGGAAGGTTAGGAAAATGCCACCGTAAGCACAAGATCGCAGTTCTGAGTTGCATGAATACAACATAAGGTCATTGATGATCAAGAAGTTCGAGGTTCCTTTGCCAGGTGACCACTCAAGTCTCCGGGGTCCTTGCATGACGACCCAAAACAGCCACCAGCCACTTGGTGCCCATCCGGCGCTTGTCATCAAAGTCTGTCCATCCAAGCCGAGATCAGAGCAAACGAAGTGGTGCATTAATAAGGTCAAAGTGTAGGATATTTTCTAGAGAGCACGACATTGCGATGACCCAAACCGCAGACGACTCCGCGCCTACTATGATCTGCTCACCGTTTCGAATGCAACCGAGATAATGTCAAGAGCATGATTGTAAACAGGTTAAAGATATATCGGAAGAACAGACTCTGGATATAACGAAAGAAATCTTCAAATTGTGCTACAAAGACATAATGTAGCTTAAGCCAGGACACCAATCCGATCTCCGGCTCAAGCATGGTATCCCGTGGGCTCAACCAGGAACCCTGTCCACCAAAGAACCGCCAGCGTGTGTACTCGGCTCAGCATCGTGACTTTTATGTTTATCCTTGTAGTGTTTCCTCATGCCCGTTTGATTGCTATAACTCTTGTCACACCCGGGGAATGTGCAACGATGTCCTGCGTAAGAGCATATGAATGCAACCTCTAACGCGTCCGCGGCAGCACTTACCTCGGGTTTTCTTGTGAGCAAAATTCACATGGTCTTTTAGCAGATGAGGGCGAGGGAAGGTGCGCCCACAACCTTCAACCGGGCAGACCTTTCGGGCGGTCCTCTTTGGTCCGATCTGGGACGCCGTGTCTGAGCTTCGTTTGTTGAACTGGGAATCTTTGGGTATATGCGGCCCACTGTGTTCGGTGGTGGATAGGGGCACCGACATACCGTGTCCAGGAGCAGCGAACTGTTGGTCACCATTAGTAGCCGTACTGGCGAAAATGTTGCCAAGCGCATATCCGCCAGGATCGGGAGACGTCATGCCACCGGGTACGCCTGCGGGTGCAAGCACGGATTGGAAGTTTCCCTGGCCCTCGGGGACGTTCTGAGGCACATCGTAGGGATTATAGCCGCGGCCCTTGGTGAGTAAGTCTGGTGGTGGTTGCGTCGATGAAGAACTGTGATCCTCTCTCCCTGGTGAATATGGCGTAGTTGGGAGATAATTGGAGGTTGGCGCTCGAACACCTTATTCATATGAAGGACTAAATAAAAACAGATACCTCGAAGTTTTTGGAGGTTACTAACCGCCATATGGTTCATAGTCGTTGGGTATAAGCCAGGATGGCCGATCAAATGGCGGGAGCGAACCAGGATCAAAGTCGGGGTTTGATCCCGTTCCTGTGAGCAATGTTGAATAGGAGGGCCCCGGGGTCAAATTCGAACGCAATGGGACGGGCGAAGCGGGCAAAAGGTTGATTGATTGGGTTGGGAGGGTACGAATTGGGTCGGAGTGACGAAGCACCAGGTCTAGCCCGTGCTTTTCCGCCAAATATAGCAGGAGAAACGATTCGTCAATTTCAGCTTGCAATTGTTCCAAGCCCAGTTGGTGGCGGCCGGGTCCTTGTCCAGACCACATCCCACTATCAACCTCGAAGCCAAAGTTCCGACTGCCTCCACCAAAGATAGATGGTATGCCGGCACCGAATTGAGAACTTGGAGCGTTCGAATCGCCATCGGGGGAGTTACTGCACGCCTCGATCTCCGCCGTGAACCTAGTGGCTATTTGTTGAGATAGATGAAGCGATAGATTTCGAGGGAGACCCGAGGTGAGAAAATACCCTAATAATAACGGAGCCAAGTTTGGATGATTCAGTAGAACCAGTCGGCCGGGTTCCTCAATTAGGTTCGAGAGCGGCAGGGGGTCCCGACTGGAACACGGGTCCCTAGGTTGGCGATGAGTGGGAGCGGTGCGACTATCGGGAGGACATAGGTATGGGGGAGCTTCTTCGCGTATCTTTATAGTGACCAAGTCGCTGCCAAAATTGCTGAGCTCACTTGTATGATCGATATCCTCTATTTTAATAGACACCGTTGGTTTCTCGTCCGTTGGATGCGGATATTCGACTGACATATCGTGACCTTTGCGACCAGGAGTGGGAATATCCAGTGCGTAATCTAAGTGCCACTACGATAAGACAGCTGTGGTGCACTAGGGGAGAGGATAACACCCACCTGACATGCTATGATCGATTCGCGTATCGGACAAAAGAATTTTCGCGGGTTTGTCGAGGGAGACACGAGTGCATCCACTAGGTAAGTCTACGAATGTGGAATATGACGCAGGAGCTTCACGGAGCATGTCATCGCGGCGGCTGTCGGGCTGGAATGCGCAGTCCTCGAGCTTGACGAGCGACTTTGGGGCTCCTATGAGAGAGGATATAGCCGTCGTGTTGTGTTCCGCGGGGTCGAGACGGATGCTGGCTGAGCAAGAAACGACTTTCGACGTTAAAATTCCTAGCATATATCAACTGTTAAAGGCTTACTCGACATTCCACGGCCTTTATGTGAGTTGGACAAAGACTCTGAAGCAAGCTTATCGAAAGGTTCGGAAGTGTATTTTCCGAGATTCTCGGGGGATGATCTACCAGGCTCGTGAGGCAGGCAGCCATCATAACTGCCTAGCCCCTTGCCCACTAGGCTCATGTTCACCTCGTTCGTCCCCCGCCTCTCGGTTAAGCCCCCTTCTCGCGTGACTATGACGAGTTTCGGCTCGCTCGACCAGGCTGGTTGGCCACATGGTACTCTAACTGGGCGAAGCCTAGCCGTGCGACGCCTAGCTGGGTGAAACTTTACTTCATCGGTCGAGGGCAGTGAACCAGCCGAGAGTACGCTATGGTCGTCCGCTCGACGCCCAAGTACGGTGTGCCCGAGGTATTCTAACGTGAAATGCCGATCAGAGTGAGTGGTGCCAAGATACGAGATTATACATACCCGGCTCATCATCTTCAAACTCTGTTTCGATTTTCAGGTGCCCCCGAAGAGCGCCTAGTAATGATGGCGCACGATCTGAACCTGCCGAAGGTCACTCATTGTAGTAAGCCAAGTGGTTCGATATATGCGCAGCCGATTACTGACTTCTATTTCGAGCTTGATCCGGATAGGGGAAGCTATCCCAGTCATGACCAGGGGCTACAGGAGGCCCGGACGATCGTTGTAGTTTATCGTGGATGTGCGAGATTTTATAGTCGAATGGCTCTCCGTGCTTCGGAGCGGGCTGTTAGCCAATATATTATATCAGGCGTGGGGATTTTTTACGAAAAGTAGAACCTAGGGATATAAACGAAGGGGTAGACACTCACCGCCGTGACCACCAGGGCTCCGGCGAGGCGTCGCTCCAAGTTGGACACCGTACCCGTTTGGCTCGTGGGTCCAAGCGGGGGCGCGCCCACACCGACTGTTCCGGCTCTCGCGGTCGCTCCAGGACCTCGCCCGCCGATAACATCACGAGGTGAGTCTTGCGACTCTAAATAAGCGCCGAAATAATGCTTCCAAACGGGATGGAAACTCGATAGTAGAGAACCTAGAGTCATAGCGTGAGCGAGGTGAGGGGAAAAGAGGCGAGAACGATTCATATATACGACTCCTTACCTTGCCCTGGATGAGCGATGGTGGCGTTGGACGAGCACAAGCTAGTGCAGATGTGGCTATTGCGAGCTGATGGATTAGCTGATGGATTAGCCAGCCCGCATGTGTCCCCTTTTTGGGTGGAGGCTGGTTAACAACTTAACCTGACTCATGGATTAGCACAATAGATCTTCAATTATTGGTTGATCACCGACGAGCTGAAAGAACATCGCATACCAAGAAAAACAACCATCAAGAACATATCCTATCGTACACTCTAAACCGAGCCCCATGTGCACATTAAAAATACAAGTTCGTGATTCTCGTTTCGGCCGCTATAGCTAGTCGCAAGCCCATCCTCGAACCTCCAGATCTGAAACCCACGACGAGCTCTAGGGCCATTCGTGCACATCCGGCCGAGGTAAACGTGCTACCCCGTACGTTCACGCTGCCAGCATCGTCGAATGTCCCTTTCGAATCGCCCGCCGATCCTTGTTCACCCTAGCTGGCCCAATACCACCAGCATCCATCGCGCCTATCGTCTGCTGTACAACGCGGAACCGGTTTTGACTCGACGAGCCACCTCCACCACTCCCATTGCTGGCAGCCGGACTCGACTCGTGCTCGCCAATGTCGATCTCCTCTAGATCACCTGAAATATCGGCCACGCCTCCGATCTTGGGGCGCGAAGGATGCGTCTTGTTGTGGTGGCGAATCATATTGGAACGAGTCGCGAATCCTTTACGACAGGTCTCTAGCGGACA
>WSLM01000669.1:0-13592 GCA_019677335.1 Ceratobasidium sp. UAMH 11750 | reverse complement strand
TCTGGAGTGGTGCTCGGACCCCAAATTTCGCAGCGGGTAAGTTATATCGCCGGTGGTGTACGCTCGTCTGATTAGATGGTTCTAGAGAACCATGTCTGTGGTTGTCGGCGGGCGAATATAGATACGCGATGATGTCGCCGCTCACGTTTTTCGAGAGTTTGTGGCACTTGACTCTCGCAGGTTATCTCGCCTCGCCCTGGGAATTGACTTCTCTGTCGCACGATCATCCAGTTTGGTGGCCCAAGCAACATGAGTCGGTTTGGGCTACCTTGCAGGACGCGGAGCGTTTCGCCGCTTTACCGGCCGTGCGACGCAAGGTGTTGGCGAACAATACCTGGCATTATCCTGGTTTGCCGGCGCATTCATCAAGACCGATCCTTTGCCCCCCCTCGATTCCCTCCGACCCATCCCGAGACCCAACCGGCAGAAAACGGGCTCTCGACAATGCTCACACTCCCGACGTCCCTTCTAGCGAGCCTGCGGGAGACCGCGAACCTCGGTTCAACGTCAAGCGCTTTTGTCTCGAAGATCCCAACCGGCTAACCCACGTTATGAGGCGGGCGCTGGCCATCAGTGAGTCGCCACGAGACCTGATGGAGGTGGATGAAGCGACGAAGACGCAGCCGGGCGTGGTCTGCTGCTTGGGCAACGGCTACGAGGACGTCTGGGTTCTTGGGCAGCCGAACGCGCCTAACGCCTCGGCGAAGAGCAAGGGTGGGAAGAACACGAAGGCAGCGCCGTCGAGGTGTTGACTGCGTGCGATCTATCGCCAGACCACGCGCCCAGTGCACCAACTACTCGACAAATCGACGGGTAGAAGGCCGCTACCGCCTAAGATGGCTGTCCCACCGTTTATTGTTCGTTTTTGTATCGTTTTGAGAATGCAATTGTAGTTATCCTCAGGCTATGGGTGCGATAGGAAGGACAAATGTATGCGCAACGGAATCTTAATGCATGAACTCGAAACAAGTCCCACATCAATGGTGTCGAATCTCGGTTATACCGCGGCTCATTACGACTATGCGTGTCGGACCTGTCACGCAAAAGAACAATTTTAGCTATAGATACCAACGCGGCATGCTTCAAGTACTTTAGATTTTGTCCCATCCACGGCGTCGCGACCTCAAAATGTATGCTTGTCGTCCCGCTTATATGAACACGCAAACATATGTAGCGATAAGTGCCTCGCCAAATTGCCGCTTATTCAACGTTTAAAACCTTCCGGCCGGCTTGGTACATCTATATTTCTATCGTGCCAATATGTAATGCGTAACATCTGTCAATTTCCAATCGCTTGACAGCCCGCCCTGAGACCCCGTGATCTACAGTCACGTGACCCGCCATGTTTGATGATCTACCACCACAGCTCTCGATTTTTCTTGCACGACCGACTCAGCAGCTGAGGTTGACCGCGATACACTGGGCACGGCAACGCGCGCCTCGTTTCTTTGAGCAACGCGCACCTAGGTCGACAAAGCTGTCGAATTCTCCGGCCTCGCGAAACTGCTCAGCCAAACATGGCGGACATACCGATGATCGCCCGTGATGGCGCACGCCTCGTCTCTTTGAGCGACACGGTCGTAGGTGTTTCGTCTACAGATACTTTCTATGGTCGTCCAACACAACGACGGGTACCGATGATCGGGCGTGCTTGGCGTACGCCTCGTCTCTTTGAGCGACACGCCTGTAGGTATCCCGTATACAGTTGTTTTTTTTGGTTGTCCGACAGAGCGACGGGTACCGATGATCGGGCGTGCTTGGCGTACGCCTCGTCTCTTTGAGCGACACGCCGGTAGGTATTTCGTTCACAGGTGTCTCTACGGCGGTCCAACACAACGACGGGTACCGATGATCGGGCGTGCTTGGCGTACGCCTCGTCTCTTTGAGCGACACGCCTGTAGGTATCCCGTCTACAAGTGTTTTTTTGTGGTTGTCCGACACAGCGGCGGGTACCAACAATCGGGCGTGCTTGGCGTACGCCTCGTCTCTTTGAGCGACACGCCCGTAGGTATTCCGTATGCAGGTGTCAATGTACGACATATCGACGGGTATCGATGATCGGGCGTGCTAGGCGTACGCCTCGTCTCTTTGAGCGACACGCCCGTAGGTAACGAGTCATATGTAACAATGGATACCGATGATTGGGAGTGCTTAAAGCATACGCATCATCTCTGTTGAGTGACACGCCCATAGGTAACAGAGTATGTGAAGTTGTTAGAAAGGAGAGATGACGAAATATCCGGAGAATAAGACATATGCCAACCGTCTCCGGGGCAGTCTGGAGGGGTTCAAACGATTACCGGACAAGCTGGGAAAGAGGGGAAGCGGTTGAAATATGTCATGCGTTTCTCGATGTATCTTTAATGTTGCATATTGCATGTTTGAGCGAAAAGTGTGAATAGGCTTGAGGTCAGTTTTTCATCGATTCACGATGAGTAGCAACATAAGTGATGTCCAAAAGACTTGGTACATTGTGTCGGATTGTCAAATGAAGCTACAATCTAGCATATACTCATAATTACTAACGTGATTAACCTGTGGAAGTTATCCTGATGACCGAGTCCTCGAACGTTCACAATCTTCATAGGGTTGGCAAAACGATCACGAAAAATATATAATTAATTGTGCATGAAGAGTAGTAGACATTAGTCGCAAATGTAATACGGGATCTGGGTGCAATGCAAACCCCCAACACTGAACAGATGTCCACGCATACCACTCGTGTCTAGATTCCAAGACTTCCGGCAACGCGCGCATGAGGCAGTCGCTTGAACGCGGCTCAACTCAACCGAATCGTATGTCCCTGAGGCCTTGGGCGTGCCTTGGGAGTTGGACGACCGGACGATGGTATGCTTGACCGTCCAAGCTTTCTCGACCACTTTGCCTGCACGAGTTATCGGCGGACAAAAACACGTATGTAAGATGCTCGGCAAGGCTTTTCCCAGCGGTCGAGACTGGAACGGAGCAAAGCGATATACCATCGGCTCTGAATTGGAGGACAAGATAATTATGTCCGTGAGAGTCGACGCCATCTCATCCCGCATCCACTGTTGAACGACGACCGACGAAAACGGCAGCCCCAGACCGAGGCTTTCCACGACGATCCAAGACAGGAGCGACCCTAATAGACTAGGCGTGAGCTGGGTATTGAGAAACCCGAGGACATTGTCGAAGCCGTGAGCACTGTGGGTGGGGCGGTAAATATTGGCAGGAAATGATAAGCCCAGAGGGAATACCGAGCGATATAGTTTTGCAGTATGGTTGTTTGCTCTGCAGACTTGAACAGATGACCGCAACAGAGTAGTGCGGCGTCTACAGAAGCGGCTTGTTCGAGAACTGGCAGCATCGTCGATTTAGTTAAGTCTAAGAGCTGAAGCGAAACAGTTAGCGTGGTATGGCGTCTGACTGATACGACACTCACAACGTCAACTGGCTGAGACTCGATAGCGCTGGTTTGGAGTGTGAAGTCGGTGCTCATGGCGTGGGTGAGGTAGACTGCGAATACACGATACGTTTTGAATGGCCACAGGCTGGTCACGCAGTGAGTCAGGCTCTTAAAGCGATTACGGGAACTGAACACACTTACCCTTCACCCAGATTCACGTCCATGGTCACTCCGTGTGCCAAATCGTCTAGGCTAATCGCCACACATCGACACTGTATGGACACTGTTAGCTGTGAGCTTTCGGAGCCACACCACTCGAAACGCACCTCCCATCCTCGCTCGTGCCAAGTATTGGCGATCAGACGTGTAATACAACTCGCCGTGAAACGAAACTCGGTGATATAGAACATGAACAACACCAGCTTCGGAAAGTTGGGCGAGTCGGGAAAATGGAAAGGTGGCATGCGAATGAGATGCTAATCGACATGTTGAGCGAGGTCATTTGGTAAACTCGCACACTACTCACCGGATAGTTCGTACCGACGTAACAGCCAGGACATATGAATGTCCTGATCAGAGAATCCACGTCTACGTCTTCCGGAGAGATCGTCGGATCCAGCTTTCCGAGTTGCACGCAGTTGGAGATTTCGGTCGCTGCAGGACCCTGCATGCAGTACGGCGCGTAACAGACGCGGCAAGGTCGTACCACTTCCTCGTGGTCCTTTAAACAAAGTGAGCACGCGTTGGGGCTTCCGCTCCACAATTGCTGGCCAATGCCGCTATTGAGAGAGAAGCTCTTCGGGGGAGGGACGAAGAACTGCAAACGACTAAATTGAGAGTGAAGACCGACGCGAGCGCTGAACACTCACCGATTCCAACATCTCTAGGCCATTAAGTGGATGCGACTCGTGCGAAACGAAGGCTTCCAACTGTCGCGTCGCCCATTCCTGAAGGTCCAGTTGCAGGCAGGCGTCGATGTGCTGGCCCCATATAGATTTGGCAGGTTTTTCGAGGCCTACACAAATAACTCGCTCGCCGACGGTGTGAAACGAGTCGATCAGAGACCTGACGAGGTTTGCTACCGGTTTGACCTTCCAGCATATTCCTACCAGCAGCAGCACCTCCGGGGGCTCGCCCGTACGAACCTGCTCGTCGAGATAGTGGGACACCAGTTCGAAAGGGTAGGTGCGAGGCCAAAGTCTTGATTTGCCGGTGCGTTGAGACCGCCGCGCGGCGAACTGTTCTGTTTCATCCCCAACCGTCAGTTCAGTAAATGCACGAGGTGTCTCGAAACAAACGAACCGGTCTCCTTGCTGCATTCGGGGCAGAAAACCTCGACTCCGTTCGTAAAATCGTCTTCAAAACGTTCGGCGGGGTAAACGGCCTTGCAAGTGTCGCAGATAACCTCCCGGTTGTTCCCGAAAACCTGCATCACAGCCGGCCCGGATTCTTCCCTCAACATTTCCGGGGAAATCTTCCCCTCGAGGCCGTCCAGGTTCAGGCTGTAGCATTGATCTAACTTGCGCTGCCGGAAGAGATAATCCAACAGGGAATGGAATTGCGTTGGAACGGCCGTGGCCGCCTGCTGCCGGTGAGCGGCCAATAGTCGGTGGATCAGGCAGAGCCGTTCGGGATTGGAGAGGTTACGGCGCACGAACAGGTCGGCTCCACGGATGGTCCCACCGTTCCTCATCCTGTGAGTGCCTTCTAATAGGCTGTCCTGGCCGTGAAGGCTCTGATCGATGAGTCGCACCAACGGTGACCGCCATAATCGACGAGCCGTACTTACTTGCATACCTAGCCCAGCTACCACCTCGGGACCACAAACTACACGAACACGGCGACAGTTCGCGATACTCCATTCCATGTATTCGTAAGAGTAGGCGCCAGAATATTCGAACTTGTCGATTTGGACGAACGCGGCCATAACGGTCGATAATTTTGACGCGCAGTATAAAAAGCAGCAAGAGACACGAGCAAGTGTGGTGTAGGAAAAAACGTTGTAATCGGGAAATAAGCGTCGGGTGTCACGTGCCACGCGTGTTTTCAACGTGTTTCACGCCATCACGTGCCCCAGTTTCTCTCCAACGCAACTACCAATACCATGCCTGCACCCCGAGGTAGTAAACGTGGTGACGGCGGCAGAGCGCCTCGCAAAACTCGTAAGTATATTTTGTGGCGTACGTAGTTATATATCTAATCTTTCCCCCAGTTCGTCCACTGTTCAGGCCTGAGGATCAAGCGGACGAAGCAACTAGATGCAAGGTCGTAGGTGAGTCTGGTATTGTTCGCGTCTTATGTGTTGAAATGCTCACGTCGCGTTTGATAGAGAACGAAGTCGAACCGACGCAGACTCCAGATGACGGTGCCAACAAGCTTCGCGAGGGAACCGATGGGTAGCCTGGCCGCGTGTTGTCTCATAGTTACAAGTTGTCCGTCTCGTTTCGCTACCAATTGATTGACTGCTGGCCAAACGGCCATTGTTGTGGTACATACGGTCGAACAGAAGCTGAGACAGTGCGATAAAGCCAACTGCCGTAAGAGTCTGAGACAAAGCTACCTGTTCGTATCGGAGTTGAAGTCGGCCTTGCATTGTCTATTTCAGCGGGCCGTGGTTCCACCCAGATACTATCGTTATTGTACCGCGTCGCTTTGCATACTAGTTACTACCATTAGGCTTTTGTCCCGTTATTACTGTACAGGGCAGCAGCACGTGCAGAACCCTGAGTGCGCACCCTTCCAAAGTCACGTGCCCTGTTGACCCTTTCCACCTGCTTCACCATGGCTAAGACTAAAGCTTCTGCTCGTGCGCGCGCTGCCCAGTCCACCGCAACCGTCAATCCGGATCCCATAGTGCCGGAATCGACCCTACTCGCCGCCGAATATTCGCCACAGGAGACGAAGGAGACTTTGAAGAAGGCAGGCTTTCGCAGTAAAGGTGGTAGTCGCACTCGTGAGTCGATCATCTAACGAGAACCGGGTTATTACTGACTCACAGAGATGCGAAAGTTGTCTCCCGAGCGATGTCCGGCTTCTCGTTCAAGAAGGATGGAAAGTATTTCACGCTGAAACCCACCATGAGCGCCAAGGAGTGGGACAGCGTGACCTTGGTGGGTTACGTGGCTAGCCTGTCCTGGCCGAAGATGCGGCCCGTTGTCGAGACGGGATACTGGGAACTGAAGGGGAGGGGTGTCTCGCGGGAGCGTATGGTGGTTCGGCCGCGGCATATCTGCGTCGAAGTCAACCCGTACTTTCGACAGGGGTGAGTAACGCTCAAACTTCTCGAATTCTATCATTAATTTGTCGAGCAGCAAAATGGGTGTCTGGGTTGAGACGTTGGGGTTCGGCTATGCAATGCTACACCCCGATCCTCGCTACCACGACCACTGGATGAGCTTCCTCGGGAAGTGGAAACCCTACAAGAGGCCGGCACCGGTTTTCCGCGATTTTTCCAGCCGAGACCCACGGCCAGGGTGGTGGCCAAGCGATCGTGACGCAGAACTCGCGAAAATCCGAAAACTCATTGCGCAGGAAGAGAAACAAGCCAAAATCGATCAAGATGAAGAATCCGCCGAGCCAGAAGATGAAAACGAGGACGAGGAGGGCGAGGAGGGCGAGGAGGGTGAGGCTGGGGAGGACGGAGATAGCGAAGTCGAGCAGGGCGACGAAGATGGCGAGGTTGGGTGGAAAAACGCAGACGGCGGGGTCGAAGCCGAGGCGGACGAGGATGCGCAAGACGAGGATTACGAGGGCGAGTCTGCGAGCGAGGGCGACGATGACGACGAAGAGATGGACGAGGACGGCGAAGAGATGGACGATGACGACGAAGAAATGGATGAGGACGTCGAGGGAGGTGGGGATAATGTCGTCCAGGAGGTTCAAAAAGGCCATGGACACGGACAGGTCGGAGACAATGGTAAAAAAGGTGAGAAAAGGATTACGACCGTGGAACTCATTAACGCATATGTTGCAGAGTCGGAGCCGTCTGGCGGCCGCAAGCAAGTAAATGGCAAGCGGCAGGACGTGGCAGAACGGGCTGGACGAATTGAGGAGAAGAAGTCGGCGGGGTCGCCGACTATCGGTAATTCGGCACAAGGATCCTCGAGCTCGTCTCGCAACGTGGCAGGCCGAGGCGTCGAAAATCGTGGTGCGGCGTCTTCAAGTATTACTCGTCCCTCGGTAAGCCATTTTTTTGAGTATCTTCCGGAGTTGTTGACTAATCGTTCGAATTATAGACTAAGGATGGTAGCCTGCCCAGTGCTACGAACGCCCCGCCCAAGATTCTGCAGCCCATGGATGTAGACGTCCCGGCCCCCTCTGCACCGGCGCAATCACGGCCAAGCGTCCCCGCCAGCAAACCTTCGGTTGCTGCAGTGTCAAAGTCAGGTGGCAATCCCGATCGATCCGCTGTCCCAAACGTCTCGACTACGCACCAACCTAGTGCGCCGATTGCTAGGTCGCTCAAAGATCGGTCTATCGAGACACCTGTCGCGGCCCCCGCTGAAGTCCTCGTTGTCCCCACGGTCGTAGCCACCACCATCGCTCCCGCCGTCGCTCCTACCATCGCTCCCGCCGTCGCTCGCGCTATCTCTCCCGCCGTCACTCCCACTATCGCTCCCGCCGTCGCTCCCACTATCACTCCCGCCGTCGCTCCCGCCGTTGCTCCCGTCGTCGCTCCCGCCGTCGCTCCCGCCGTCGCTCCCATAGGTCCGCCCTCTCCTGTCGGAAACGAGGCTGTTCAACCAACCCCAGACCCGTCAGTTCCGAAAAAGCGGCGTGCTGTGGACAGCCCCGAGGGTGCAGGCCGACCGAGTCCCGCTCACGCTCCGGCCCCACGCTCTGATTTCGACCCTGCCGTTGTGCTGGACCTCATGCCCGATTTCTCCTTGTCGAGTTTCGAGGCAACGTCGATCAAACCGACCGACAACCTTCGCGAGGAATCGGAGAACGTCGGTAGGGTGGTGGCGCACAACCCCAATCACCTGTTCTGGACGTCAGACGAGGCGCCGCGGGTGTCTAGGGAGTTGTACCGCGATGAGGCACCTTGGGTCTTGTGGAACACCCTGCCCGCGTTGGGAGCTGCCCACCAGTTTCTGATGGCGGGCCTGGACGATTCGATCCTACAGCGGATGAAGATGGATTTGTTGCTGCAGCTTTACGCCACCGCAGCTTTCCACTCGGAGGCTACCCGTGGACCGCTCCAGAAGCGACTCGTGGCCCGCGTGGCGATGCTTGCGAGAGACGGCCGCTTGCAGCCACCACATCTCGAGATGTGGGTCAAGATCCAACGTCTGTTGCGCGATTGGAAGGCGTCTGTCGAGGCATCCCCTGTCGAGTGCCCGCTCCCCAATTTCGCGTCGTGTTTCTAGCTTTGTCCCGAGTTGATATTTTGCCGTTTTTAAAGTTTTACGTGTACCCATTGTGCAAAAAATCATGAATTTCTACCGCTCCTATGACCGCTTGCACCAACATCGAAAGTTTCGGCGAGTGATTTGAAATCGGTTGAACCCTGTTCGACCTGACCGACACGTGCCTCGAGTCTCGAACTAGTGCTCTACAACGCCGTCCTCATGTCGCTCCCCGTCGCTCCATCGAAAATCCCCAGTAAGAGTCGCCTATAGTGGCTTTTCATTTCCGTACTGATTACTTTCCTGTTGCAGGACTCCGTCTGGCGGTACCAAACATGTCGATCGAACACGAAGATGTTTGTTGAGTGGCTCGATATAACGATCTAGAAAACACTAACGACGTTTCCTTAGATGTGCCACTTTTGTGGAGACGGGGGTATATTACTCCAGTGCACTTACTGCCCGGCCGCGTACTGCTATGCCATCTCCGATGGTTCGAAACGTCGTCCAACCGACCAACAAATTTGCATCGAGCTGCCTCAAAATACAAACTTGCAGCAGTTCGTCTTCGAGTGTCCGGTGTGTTATAGCGTGTCCAAATCCACCTCTGCTCCACCGGTAAGAACATGCCACCGTTTGCTTGCAGTTGAACTCGCTGATCGTTCGCTTCCAGTATTTGATACTTCGACCGGTCAGGAGGGTGCGGCGCGTCACTGCGGGTCACGGACAGCCCGCGCTTGTGCTAGCGATCTTTTACCTACCTGTGAAAACCGATGCTGCACGGGTGCTTTCCGAACGAGTGGCGGCAGCGATCGAGGCCTTGGAGATTCAAGTGAGTCTAAATCGTGTGGGACATACGTTGCGTTTACCTTTCTCTTCTTAGGTCGCTGTGATTCTGCAGCCAATCGACGACATAAATGTGTCTTACATCGACAAGCTTGTGGAGTGAGTTTGCTCTGTCGGATCTCAGGTTTTTCGTCACCTTACGCCTCCTAGATCGGTTGGACCTCTATTCAAGATCTGGTGCATGATATACACCGAGAGCGATCCACGAGGTGGTTGGTGGATCGATTCAGGATCGAGCGCGGGGCGAGCCACGCCTGACGAGGTGTTGCCGCATCTGCTCGACTCTGCGTTGAAGGGATGGGCGGAGAAATCCAAGGGTGCCTATGTCGTGGTTATCTCTTGCGGCATGAACCTTCAGATACTGGAAGAACGGCGGCAGCTCATAAAATGTTTTTCTGGGTACGTGAAGATGTCGGTCGGCCAGAGTTGTTCAGACAGTCACTGAACGACAGTTGCAGAACAAAGTGGGACGCACTCATAGCCCCGTCCGCGCCCGCCGTGTTTTCCCCCGACTTTGTCTCTATGCTACCGAACCTGGTCGCCCAGACGCAGTTCATCCAATTCGAGTTGGAACCGGCGTTGTTGCGCTGCTGGCTGAAGACGCCAAGGGTCCGGGACCATACCGACTTGTACGTGTTGACCAGGAAATCCCGCGAGGAGGCCGTGAAAGCTTCTGTCTGGATCCACGCGCCTACGTGGCGGCGACCATGGGGCATCGAGCTGCCCGCCCTACTGTGTGTCTGTTCTTGTGCGGCCGTGTCGGGCAAGTCGTCGGGTTGGGTCAAAAGATACGGGCGGACCGCAACCGAATTTGGCGAAGTATATTTGTTCTTCTCGACCTCCTGTTGTCGGCACGAGCTCCACTTGGCCATCTACACGGGCACCCTGAAGCTCTTGGATCGTCACGGAACCAACGTTGTGTTCGCCCCGTTGGACGATAACGGTAGGAGAGAATTCAACTACGCTGAGATGTGCACGATTAAACGATGCGTACGTACTCTTCCTGCTAGCGCTCGGGATGTCCACTGACGCCGATGACGAGCAGCCCGCAACCACGCAAGAAAATCGTTTCAAGCATGACCGCCCGTGGACGCTAGCTGGGATGAAGAGAGGACAGATCGCTGAGGGGGTGGAAGACGAGGTATCGGCATGAAGTGTGTGAGATGCGATACAACGTGTATGTCTTGCCGACGACCTCTTATATATGTCTCGATTTCTACGAGGGCTGAGAATATGATGGATATGACAAACGTTTCGGTGAGGCATGTTATTTACAAACGCGAAGAAAAAAAAAGACGGGGACCTCTATGAATGGACGGCAGGTAGGAACGTTAATCGAACGCTAATCGAAATACGGCGCCACCACGGCGAACGATTTGTCGATTTTGCACACTACCCCGGCCAGCGTTCTTGTCGGCAGCTGCCATTGCTTCCCACACCATGAACACCCGACGAATATGACAGCGTCCTTCACGGCCATCCCATCCTCGCAGTTGTGTTCCACGATCCAACGCTTGGGCTTACGCATGGCACGAGGATACCCGCTGCACTTGCAAGCCGAGTCAACGTCCGGTAAGGGCCGGCCACAGGGGTGCGTCTGGAACGGAGACGCCAGCAGCAGAAGCGTCGGATACTGGGACGAAACCCAGACGAAATTGGAGGACGAAAAAACGCCGGGACTCTGCATCCAGGCTTTGACGACCTGCGGGACAGACTGCCCCCGTGGTTTCAGTAGCAACAGCCCAACCTTGGCGATGAAACGGCCCCAGTCTGGAACGTGGAAAGACCGAAGGTTAGAGCAAACTAGCGCGTTGTCGCAATTGAATACCCTAGGAAAGAATCGGGTCAGACGTCTGTGCACACGTCCCGCGAGCAGTCGAGCTTACGAGCGCATGCTGGCCTCGAGCCTACTAGTCTCCGCAGCGCACAACAAGTGCTCCCCGGAGCACACCAGGATCGCCTGGCAGCTAATAGCGGGGGCCAAGAGCTTCCTCAGCCGTCTTCTACTGACCACCAGCATCTGTCGAAAGACCGTTAGACGTTGGGGTGCGCGATCCGGCTCGGCGTTATACTCACTTCAAAAGCGTCGTCGGCGTCCGACATCAGCCTGTCTTTGGCGTCTAACCGTTGAATACAGTCCGTGATGTGGACGAAAACAACGTGAAACGGCTGGCTGCAACAAACAAACGTCTATAGCTGCCAATGGCGGGGCGTGCGAGATGATACGTACAGTCCTGAGGGCGCGTCGACTGGCTCCGTGTCTGAAACATCTCGTACGTAAAATGCGCTCTGGGATACGTCACATTAGCGGATGACTCTTCCTCGCGAGCGAAATGTACGCACCTCCCATCTAGATTCGGTCAGCTGAGACGTTATTTCCCTCCCGATCAGGCTCGCCTCCCCTGCCGCTCTGGCATGGTGGAGAACTACCGTTATGATTTTCTGCGCCTGAGGCCTGGGGGGCACCAAATTTTCGCGCATGCTCTCCGCGGTAGGACGATCAGACTTTGTCGATTTGACGGGAACGGCAGTTTTATTTGCGGTGACACGTGTCGAAGCGAGATGGGCTGTTCTACCTTGGCTCGTGGGCATCTGACACGTGTTATCATTTGTCAAAAACACATCGTCAGATGGTAAAAAACTTACCTTCGGATGTGAGCTTAAATCGTCGGCACTCCGACTCATACCTTGGGTGGACACAGCTTCTCCAAGGTTTTGCGAGTCCGACTCTGGCTCCCGTTGGAGTAATATTTTCAGTTTGGCGACCTGTGTTGCGGTGAGAACAACACTCCACCGGGGGATATGTCACTCACCAACGTCTCGAACGTTTTGACATTCCCCTTGTTTCGAACCTGGCGAGTCTCGAGTGAGCAGCGCGACTGCAGACAAGGAGCTAAAGAATACTTACATTGGCGATGTCCCTAAGAGTAGCCGCCGCCCAGGAATCGAGCTCTGTTTCCAAATACAGGTCGATATATCTGTCCCAACCTGTAGATAGAGGTCGTCCGTTGACATATACGACGAGGCCCTTGCTCCTATGCACCCAACCTGCGAGCTCCCTGACCATGCAGGCTACTCCAGGAGTCATGAGGGAAGTGCCGGCGATAAGGAGCAGTTTCGTCGCTCGCCCGTCCTTTTCCAACATTTTGTGGTAGTCTTGCCCGTCTCTGCCAGCAGCCGATTCCTGGTTGAACAATATAGCTGGGGCCAAGTAACCAACCGGGCGGGACCGCTTGTTGCTGCCTCGCGCCCGCGCGTCTATTGTTCATGTCAGCGCAAACGCATATAAAATCCGCGTGGCGGTTACCGACCTCGTTCAAGACAATGTGGGCATGGTACAGCACTCTCATCCGCAAAGCTCTGGTCATACTGTTGAGCAGGCTCGGGAGCGTCCTGTTGACAGACTCGACATTTGAGCCGGGTGTTGGAGCCGTGTATTTCGTAGACTACGGCTGCCATGTCTGGATAGTCTTTCGTTTGTAGTCCGTCGAAATTTTGCGTGTAACATTGGACCAAACACCCGAGAGAGAAAAAAGCGTGCACGAGTCGGTGAAAGGAGGTAGGACTGGCGCCTCGAGCCTGAATGCGTAGGTTTAGCATCACCTTGTTCAAGATGCGCAATGTTTCCGGATTGTTGAGCATTTTGATGTCGAACAGCTCACGTCCACGGACTGTTGCGCGGCCACCGGTAAAGCTCTGACGGTAGAGCCCGTCGGCTGACCTGAAATCCTAAAATGCGGCGATCAAGCTGATCGGTCAAATTTAACGTGTCTGGACATACCTTGATACCGGCGCTGGTTGAAACGCCAGCGCCACATAGCACGGTTATGCTAGGGGCGTTGCGGATGATATCTTGTAGGGCCTTCAACGCGTGGTGCTCAGTACCGTTGGAGTTAATGGTGCTGATTGTTGGAATGGTCATAGTAACTTTTGGGATTGGTGGAATGTGCACTGGGAAACAGCTGGCCGCATCACGTGCCATGCATTTTCTCTTGCCCGCAAAATCAGAATGA
>WSLM01000668.1:0-13598 GCA_019677335.1 Ceratobasidium sp. UAMH 11750 | reverse complement strand
GTTGAAAAATCCACGATCGCCCAGCCATATCGCCATCCTGGCTGCCTCATGGGCTCCGCGCGGAAAGTACCGGAGGAAGAGTCCAGGTTCCCTGATGCACGTTGGCCACGTTGTTATCTCTCGCTGACGGCAACGGGGATACACCAGCACAAATCGTCCACGAAATGTATACAAAGTTTGGATTACCAGTCCGGGCTCAGCAATGGCCGTTGAATGCAGGTCATTTACTGTCGGGGCCCGACCTCTCCAGCCGGCTGGACCACGACGAGGGCTTGGGGTCAGGCATTGTGCGAATAATCGATCTGCCGCAATTACGCCGGGACGAGGCTGCAGTGCGAGTTTGGGCCGCACAAGTTCTGTGCGTTCACATCTAGCCGCCGGTGGGCCAAGGCTCTCACACCAGGCTTCGGTTTCTCGCAAAGCTTTTTTGTACCGCTGAACCGGCACCGTGTTCCCACTATCGTTTGCTAATGGGATGATAAGGAAGCATCTAGAAAGTCTGACGACTTGAGAACGACCCAACGATGTGTTACCCAGATTCGGGCACGAACGATCACGGCTCCTGGTCTGCCCCGCCTATGTAAAAATATTAGGATTCCGCACCTGGAATCGCTATCGGAAACCCTGATCGAAAAGTCATTCACTTGAAGCAGCCCAGGCTTCCGTGGCATGTAGACGGCGAACTGTCTAACCGCCAGTCGCTGCAGTATAAAGCTGTCTGTCTCCGCCGCCGTATCTGCTCCCCCGTACACACTGCCGACCCCATCCCGTACTAGCACCCAACTCTTGCTTGCTCCCCCTTACTTGCTCTTCCAACCTCGCATACCTCCGCTACCGACTCTCAACCATGTCTCGTGAGCCATTTCATACCACATGCTGCTGGGAACTCACCTAATCCAACCCTTGCTTTCACCAGGCCAACCTGATCCTGGTTTGAAACTCCGTCGACGTCCAGCCAACGCCATAGCTGACTAGTCGCGTCGTGCAGTTATGACTCTCAACAACCTCTTGCAGCGACAAGGGCGCACAAACGCGCTGTTGTGGAAGGAGACCTCGATAGGCCCGGCACACGGTACGTCCCCTCGGACAATGTGATTTTCTTGTTCGCCCGTTTTGACCTAAGATTGGCGTAACCTTTGGCTAGACCCCACGTGGACGGTCACGGCTTTCAGTACGTCCCCTTTCGCATATCACCCTCCCCCAGAACACTCACCCTACTACCGGTTTCCTTAGTTGATCGGGTAAGGGCGGGTCAGGGGAAGCATTGTATATTTCAACTTACCGAGATCTCCCTGAACTCGTAGGTGGAATATGGGTATGGTGTATGCCCTGTGAGTCTCCCGCATATACGCAGAAACGGTCATAACTTACAAAACTGCTACAGCGAAAGATGGATGCTCGGCAAGAGGCTGCGCGAAAGGTTAATGTCGCGTCTCGGCCTCTGATTGGCGTGTTTAATTTCCAAATTCTAACATTTTATTTTGTCACCCGGCAGGCACTTGACGCCCTATCGCTGGTCGCGATGACAGAGTAGGGGCTAGGGCCCGACCCACGCGATGCCTGTTTCGCGAGCGAGCGAGAACAAGGAGAAACAGGCGCGGCAAAATGGACGAGTTTCAGACTTGTTCACACTCGAACTATCTCCTGGGATACCAACCCCATTTTCTGCTTACCCCGGCTCATTCATTTGACTTGGTTTTGTCTGTCTGCATCATCTCACCGTCTTTTGCATCATTTTGTCCACCAGGGAGGCCTCACAGTAGTGCCGGTATCTCAACGTCAGGCTCATCCTCACTGTAAACTATCACTGTACGCTGTCTCCATATCCTGGTCTTCAGTGCTTGAGTAACAATTATCTATGTACATACACGGATACCTCGTTCACACTGACTTGGTGATAAACGGGGCTGGATGTCTGAAATCGTCGTGTCTGGCTCCCGGAGCTATCGGTTCCCCACACCGGGGTTGAGTTCGGTCACCTATCAAGGGCAGAGCAGAGCTCTCCACATTCCAAAGGTACCATCACAAAGACTTAAAAAATCTGGGGTATGGGGTAATAGCCTTTGGGATTATCCCTAGAGTTTTCTCGCCCCTTTAGGCGTAGCGGTCGCGACCTTGTGCTGGGTGCGTCGCTCTGCAGCAAACGCCTCTCGCATAGCCGATTTTTCCGCCCTGCGAATCTTCCCATGAGGCACCCACGTCAGTGCACAATCAGCTCACAGCCTAGGGCGTGAGGCCTTACTTGTTTCTCGTTGCGGACAGCTTCCTTTCGCGCCTTCTTGTCTTCCTTTGATTCGTTACGTGGCCGGGAGGTGGTTTTCCGAGCTGCTGCGTCATCAGGCGAGGCAGGTAAGACCAATCGGCGTCGATTCCATTCACGTCAAACGGGTATCTGACTTACTTGATTCTGTGGTGGTAACACCTAAAACTTCTTCTCGTGCGCTCGCGGACCGCCGGCTAAGTGATGCATTGTGTTGGCCGGCTTCTTCTGCGACAGCTGGCAAGCCGGTTTTGGGGTGAAGCCTGATGCGCGGCACGGGTCTCTGGTCACGAGCGAGAATAAGTCGTGGGTGATTTTCGAGGTTGGAGTAGGTAGCTGCGGAGCAAATTAATTCAAAAAGATGCCTCGTCAACGAGGTCGGGTGATGCATGGGGAGCTGATCTACGTACAAAGAATGGTTTCGCAGTCCCACCTGTCCTGCTCGTACCCCTCGTCGATATCGTATGGTTCTGGGATAAGGTCCTCGTTGTCGGCACTAGGGATGTCCCCTCGCTTGATGATCGCACGAGCTCGTGCACCACCATCGCCGTCAGCCCCATCTACGAGAGCGTGGCGCAAGGTCGCAAGCTTCTCGGCCCCAGTAATACCACCGAGGACCGGCCGCATCTTGTTTCCAACGAGCTCGTATCTGCGAAAATGGCGGTCAGCTCAGTACGCATAAGTAACCAAACTGAGATTGGTCCCCACTTTTCCAGAAATTCGTCCATCATGCCTTCCAAGTCATCACGCGTGTCAAGGAGCTCTGGAGCCTCGTCGGAGTCGTCTTCCGTAAGGTCTTTGGATGTACGAGCCTCGTGCTCTTCGCCAGAATCTTGTGTCTCCTCGTCTGAGTTGTAAAGGAGTTCCATCTACACGAACCGTATTTGGCGTGACTTTCACTAGTAAATGATTGGCGTAGCGCTCACCCGATCAAATTGAGCGTCCAACCCTCGGAGCCCATCATTCCTAAATACGGAGGAGCTGGACATGCTAAACCCAGAGGCGTCGCTCCCAGCTGCCCTTTTCCGTCGCTTGCCTCCGATAACCGACAGCGGTGGTAAGCTGGGCAGCCTGCCAATCGTGTCACCTCCCTCTGAATGATCTGGCTCCTGTCCGTCGTCCGACAATGCCTCGGAAACCCGGATTTGCGATTTTTTGAATGCAGCAACTCTTGACGCTAGGGCGTCTACGTCTTTGTCCCGAGGCGACCCGGTCTCGCTGGCGCCGCTTGCTTCAGCTCCTTCCTCGCGAAACTCCCATTCGTCCCATTCTCCCCTTTCCCCTTCCCGGCGTTCTCCTCCAGTCAGGAGCTCTCCAAAGAGATCCTCCATGCCTGCCTCTCCCATCTCATCGTTATTCTCCACAAACGCATCATCATCCAGCGCTTCGAGAGTCTGTCGCAAGTGTTGGTCAAGATCGGGGTTAAATCCTGCAAGCTCGCTCGGTATAGCCTGCATCGCATCTCGCGCAGCCGCGAGTGAAAGCTCGTTTTGAGACGGCAAGGACTCATCGGGAAGAGCTACGATTTCCTTTGCTTTGCCTTTTCCCTTTCCCCGAGTGGTAGGCGCTTCCAGCATGACTGCGTCTGCGCTCATCCCGACGGGCCGGAGGTGCTGCATGTAATCATAGTCGGTGTCGTCAAAATAGACTCCATATTCTGCCGCCTCGCCCACGTTGGCCCGCTCGGAAGTCGCGCCGGGCAATGTGTGCTCCGGATCTGCGCGGGTCTTCCCCTATTCCACAAAATGTCGGTAAAAGCTGTACTAGATAACACAAACGGCCCGATCAACTTGCCTTGCGCACCAAGTTCTCCCGTTCAAAACCCTTCAAGACGTGGCTGCTGGCCTCTGGATCGTGGATCAGGGGGTCTCGTTGCGAGCGATGCACAAGCTGAAAGTGCTGCGCCCCAGGCTGCCGGAAGATAGATCTGGGAGCCATAGCGGTTAGATTTTTATGAATTAAACAGCTTTTGAGATAGGCTTCGTAAATGCAAGATAATGCAGCAAGTTCAGTCACACGGCGGGCTCGTGGTGGTTAACCGCAGATCAATTGGTCGATTGCAATAAAATTTGAGCTTAGTCATCACTTCGGGCCATTTAATTATCGTTTTCGGCTAATTTACCTTTAGAGTAGACTACGAACAAACCCAAAATACATTCAGCTACGAGTCAAAGTGGCAAAATGGGGGAGTAATGACGTTGAGCCACCATGCGATAGTCGACGGGGGTGGTGTAGCGCACGAGCTGCGCCATGGGCTCACTACACGCAGCGTTCTTCATCTCCGAGGAAAGTTCAAGAAACCCATGGGAGCGATGGCGAGAGACCGACTACTAGGCGAGCCTAGCCCAGGAGATCGCTCCTCTCGAGCCTTCAATGTGGCAACCGACAAGTCGGAGCTCAGACCAGGAGCGAAGCCCGCAGCTTCTTCGCAGTACCCCGCATGGGATACGTGCCTCGCGCCTTGAGCCATCCAAAGCGTTTCCCCTTCTACACACACGCCACCTTTCGGCCATAATTCCCACTACGATCCCCCAAGCAAGAGTGCCGAGATAGAATGTACTTGCCAGATTATTCCCATGGGCAAAACGCAACCCCTTGCAGTAGCTTGAACAGTCGGCACGAGGCTGCGCCCGATTCCCAGATGACCCCAACTGCATTGCACAGAATGCGCTAGATAGGAGGCGAATTCAATCACGATAGGAGACCGCGGTGGTATTCCCTACGGAAGCGTGGCCGGTACGAGCTCACCGCAGTCCTGTCGTCCTCCCTCGTTTAGGATGAGCCCACATTCTACAGCTTGCAATTCACGCGCCAGATGAAAAACACGAGCGATGAGTGCTCACCTCGAAGAGGGTGGGCAGCATGCGAGGGCAGGGTTGCGGAAGAGGGGCTGTGGAGAGGCGAGGACGTCAAGTCCAGCCACACCCGTGCGGGCCCGCTAGCTCCGGAACATTCATCCGGAGCGGCGAAAAGGTTAGATGGACATCGACAGAAGATCACCAGAAGATCACCAAGCAGCTTGATACTCGCAAGAAAAGAGCTACCAAAATACGCTTCAAGCCACAAGGTAGCAGAGGTTATAGCATTATGCGTGGCTTAGGGGATTAAGAATACGCTCGTTGGGGTGTTGATTCTAGAACGCTTGCCGGGGGATCGAGTTGATAGCTTGAACGATGGACGTAATCGGATGGTAAGCCTTGGCCGATGGGACTTAGCGAGGTTGATCGTGATCGGCGCTTATCCGGGACCATGCTCAAGCCGCAAGGTTCTCTGCCAGTCTTCTAGTCATCTCACTCGTTCAATAAACAGTCGCGCTGGTTAGCCTAGGCTACGCCTTCAAATCTTTACGGTGACTCACTCGCAAACGCCCAGGATCCAGGCTTGTCTTTACTCCGATATACAACCTCGGTTTAGAACTATCAAAACCATACACCATTCTACCGTTACCCCCGGAAACCGCCCTAACAGGCACCGAACAGTCCGTATACCAACTATGGAGAGACCGTAGTCAGGATGAACGTTGCACGGAAGGAGCCGATTCGCGAGCTTAAAACGGGACGAGGATCCGGACGTCAGGGGGGCGTAGGCTCGTCTGGCGGGCGGCGGGGAACTGGAGGGCCTTATGGGATAGTTGGTGCGAGGCGCGGTAGATACATAGGACTCTTTCTCCTCCCCGCCGCTCTTTGTATGGTCTACATAAGCCACGGGCTTCACAGACGTATAAATATGATCCAACCCCCAGAATAATCTGGTCGCTGTCCCTGCCCGCACATTTAATCAGATTTACATTAGATTATTGTGTAACTACATGACATTTTGGTCAATCTCTAATGCGTGCAGCGTAAACCTCACGAAAGAAACCAATTCGGATAATTGCTATCCATGTGTCACGTCAAATGCTGTGGAAATGGGTCAGATTGTGAGTTTAGCATTGCGGTTTAGATTGCTTACATCCAGAGACAACCATATGATTAGACAATCACGAGAGCGACTCGGCAAATACGGGTTCCGTTCGAGTCTTGACTCAGTACTAGCATAATTCATTTGTAGATACAGTAAGCCGTTTTGGAAAGCACGGATGAGCCGTAATAAGACACAGACGTCGAGCTATGGGTAGATGTGCTTACCGGTGATTGATTAGCGTCTTGCGGACACAAACTCGACTGTTTGAACGCATATAACCTGCCCATTTCTGGTGAGGCCGAGTTCATCGAGAACATATGATTACTTTTCGTAAAAAAGCTAATGATTCGCTTGTAAATCTGTCTGTGTGCATGTTACCTACGTTTTGATGCAATATTTTGTCCAGTGTTCATTACTTCCCCATATTTGGGCTTCTGGCCAGTCGAACTCATTGCTGTATGCGTGAGGTCCTAACACGTGACTATTAGATAACCAACCTTCTGGTCTCTGCCTCGACTCTGCAACCACCGACAGGAATGCACGACAATACACCCTCAGAGGAATTGCCACCGAATCACCCCACAGCCCTTGAAATGTATAAATTAAGAGCTCACAACAACAAATCTTGCATCAATCGGCTACCTCCTGAATTATTAGCACGTATCTTCGCCAGGGGGGACGAAGAGCAGCGCGCATCGAGGTTACTTGGGTGGCCCTACAATGGGTTTCAGGACCTGGTGGTGGTAGGTACCTGGTACGGGTCAATAATTTATTGTTTATGCACTTTACTTGGTGTTGTGGACAGCGTGTGTGCGGCCACTGGCGCTCTGTGGCCATCAATAACCCCACCCTGTGGACCTATATCTACATATCTCGCCCAGCTCCTCACAATTCGGCTACTGTTTATCTTGCTCGCTCTGGGTCTACCACTCTACTTAACCTCGATCTGGACATGACGGAGGGGTTCTTTGACTATTTTGGCTTATCTGTCAAGGACACCATTAACTTCTTGGTGCAAAAGGGCGCATCTATCAACCGATGGGAATCGCTGATGGTCCGCGGGGAGATACCTCAAGTACTCTATAAAATTCTCGAGTACATTTCCCCCGAGTCCGCTCCGTCCTTGCGGTTCCTCTCGCTCAGATGGAAGACGCGCAGTGGACCCCAGACAATCGAAGATGAAGCTCAAAGTCTCGAATACCTTGATGTGTTCGATCAGGCTTCTTCCGGTTCTAGCGACCGATTCCCCCAGCTGCGTACCGTGCAGTTCAGAGCTGTGCCAGCTGATTTTCTATTCAGACGACCATTACCGATGTTCGTAGGCCTCGTCCATCTCAAGCTTACACTGGCTACCAAGTTGTTCCCCCTTCCCAAGCTCCATACCTTGCTCTCGGCTAATTTACAGCTCGAGTCACTTCACCTCGGGGTCAGTTTTTGTGCCGACCGTCCAGGACCGGCCAATTGTCGAGTAACACTACTATCCCTTCGGTCGCTTATGCTCGCTTGGCAGGCTTGGGACGAGGGATCCCTGTCATGGGCTCTAGAGACTATCGAAATGATCAATGGTCCAGCCGTCGAACACCTAGAGCTGTCCAGTCCCGGATCGTCTAACGAGGAGTTATTACGGCTGGTGGAGCAGATTGCTCCCAACGTGTTCGAGAATGGCAACATCCATGCTTCTGGCGGCCAAACTACGTCCCACCAATCCATCTATCCCAACCTTCAATCTATCAACATCGCCAAACTCGAGCCTGCTGATGACTGCGCAGAAACATTTCAAGCGCTGTTGTCCGCCTTGCCCACAGTCACTTCTTTGGCTGCACCACACAGTGCGCTCGACTTATTGGGCAAGATGCCATGGTTGTTGCCTCGCTTGGAGCGCATTAGGTTTTTCGGGCGTCCACCAGAAGCACTAGGCAGCATATTATCCCGGAGAACGAATGACGGCTCTGCCCTGAAGACGCTCGAGGCTCAGGACACGTATTTGGAGGCTGTCCGCGGCTGTGGGATAAAATCGCTGGATATTGTCAAACTACCCGCTACGGTGGTTGCTGAGTACTACGAGAGCGATGATGACGACGACGACGAAGAAGATTACGATGATGACGATGACGGAACGGACCTGGACGACTTCGACGAGGACGATTTTGGCGAAGACTACGATGATGATGCCGTGCTGCATAATATCTGGGGGGAGGATGTGGATGGCTACGAGGCGGCGATGGAGTCAGCTTGGCAGAGGTTTCAAGCAGAGCTGGATGGCGAAGATGATGATGATGACTGGGGTGACGAGGATGAGGGTGAACACAGTGGAGAGGATGATGGATATGACGACGACGGCGAATATTAGGGGGTGTTGTTCTGCTATGGCAAGGAAATTATGTGTTTCCGATACTTCAACTTTCTTCAAACTAGATTATATGCTCATATCTTGCTAACTGTAGATTACTATCTATTGAATTTCAATGTTTATGGTCAAGGGATTTTGCATATATTGCCGCCACAAGTTTTCTTGAGTCTTTATCCTATAGTTCGTCTAACGCAATGTCTTTGTATACTTCCTACCAACATTTTCTTGCAATGCGCTAAGCTAAGGCTAGTCGTAATGCACTCGTTCAAGGGTCGTAACAAAATCTCCAATTGACCCTACTGTCCTTGAACAGGATTTGGCTATCACCTGGCCGAGACAGAATAGTACCGGCTGAAGTTGTGCTCGTAATTTGATACCTTGTCCAAGCCTCTGAGCCGAGTAACTCATGTGAGCCGTGAGCTGATTTGCCACGTGACGAGGCGTTTCAATCGGCATTGCCGTTTCTTGCTTGACAGCCCCCAAGACAGCCCCACACCAAGCAAAATGCGTAGACGCCCCCCGGAAGAACCTGCAAAGATCAGCTACTCCGCATTTCGAGACGTATCTCACTCAAAGACATCGAATAGCAGGTGCCATATCAATAAATTACCTTCCGAGTTGTTACTACAAATTTTTGTCCTGAAGGATGAGGAGCAGCGTGCGAAGAGAAAGAACGGATGGCCGTACTGGGGCTTCCAAGACATTTGCGCAGTGAGCACGTTGCCTTCCTGGTGAGCCATCCGCTGAATTTGATGGTAAATAGCAGGTGTGCAGCCACTGGCGCAAGGTGGCCCTAAGCAACCCAATCCTATGGACGTATATTTACATATATCGTCCAACTGATCTCAAGTCCGCTGCACGATATATCATGCGCTCTGGGACTACAACTCTCCTGGACATTGACCTGGACTTTTCCAAAACGTTTTTCGAAGAAGACCCCGGCTCAGCTTGTTGGGTGGACAAGCCACTCTCCGTGGAGACCATCGTTGACTATTTGGTCCAACAAGGGGCAACTATCGACCGATGGAAGTCTTTAATAGTTCGCGCCAGGGTCCCCGAAGTGCTCTATGAAGTTATCAAGTCCATTCGCCCAAAGTCTGCCTTATCCCTACATTTCCTTTCGCTCGAATGGAAATCTCGACCGCACCCTTTCCGAATAATGCTTGAAATAAACCAATCCATGAAGTATCTCGCTGAGGACCGTGGATCATTCCCCGGCCCAAGTGGTCGATTCCCCCAACTCCGCACCGCCTGCTTCAAGGCTATCCCAAGGGATCTTCTTGGACAACCACTATGCTCCGTTCTTACAAGCCTAGTAGATCTAAAGCTTACCCCCGCCTTTTTGCTGTGTTCCCATGTTGAGCTGCATACCATACTCTCAGCCTACCCACAACTCGAGTCGCTTACGATTGGACCTGGTTTTGCTGCCGGTAACTTTGAGTCAACTGAACTTCAAGTGGTCTTGCCGTGTCTTCGCTCGTTTACACTTACTTGGAGAAGAACTCTACCATGGACACTAGGGGTTATGAAAATGGTTGTTGGTCTGAGGGTTGAAACGCTCCGTGTCTCTTGTACTACCAGGGTACACGACGGGGCAGTATCAGAACTTGCAAAACAAATTGCCAACCGCAAGGCTGGGAGCCTTACACCACCCCAACCACTCTACCCTGCCCTTCGATCTCTTGATATTTCTGGCATCCGACACCCTGGCGGTGACTATATCACAGGATTTGAAGAACTCTTCTCCGCGTTGCCCACAGTAACATTTCTTTCTGCACCAGCTGGTGCACTTGAGATATTGGGCAATTTCCCGGTTTTATTGCCTCAGCTGGAGCGCATCAGGGTTGCAGGGGAGGCACCTCTAGAACTTGGGTACACTCTATCGGAAAGAGCACGGGGCGGCTTTCCGGTGAAGGTACTCGAGGCTACAGAAAAAGATCTAGGTTCTGCTATACCCGAATGGCCAGAGTCACTTGCTCTGGTAATGCTGCCTTTTCGCCTCACCATCTGCTATGAAAGCCACGATGAACTCGATGACAATAGTTGGGAGATAGATTGGGGCGGAGGCAATGGCAATGAGGACGGCCAAGATGACGGCAATGACAGCGGGGATGATGACGACCAAGATGATAGTGAATACCAGGATGACGACGAAGACTCGGATAGTAGCGGATCCAGCGACTAATTGAAGATTGCTGTAACAGTACCTGGTACGTATCCCTGTAACAACATTATGCTGCAGAGTTAACGCGTGCACGTACAGCCGGAAATCAACCTTTGTTATATATGAGGTGTTGATGAGCGTATACCACGTATTAGCCTCGCTTCGCTGTTTGATTAAATTCCCCTATAGTCTGAAACAATATCGCAGCTCCTTCTTTGTATGTTGGTATGGCACTCGTGTGAATTCAAGGTCATGTTCAAACCTTCATGTAATAACTTGGCATTCTGGTGAATATACTCGGATATCCTCTGCATTAGCTCTGCTCATTGGAATTTGGTACAACCAGCCATTCATATGTTGAATCGAACCAAGCACAGTTCATATTGTGGCCGCTCTAGCTTCTATATGCACCCTCGGGGCCTTATCTCGCCTATTTCACACCAAAATTACACAAGCAGACTAGGTACACTTCTCTCATATGGTAAGACTCGTAAGAGCAACCCAACTTCTGACACGACGATGATGATAATGTTATATATATGCGCGCATTCCAGCACGTGACAGCGTGTCTTCTCAACCTTGAACCAACATGCACTCGAGTTTCTTCTTCAGCTCCGCACCAGGAAAAACGCGCAAAAATCCCACAGGAAAATCAGCTACGCTCGACCGCCTCTCCTTTCGAGACGTATCTCGTTCAAAGACCTATAATAGCAAGCTCCGCATCAATAAACTGCCGTCCGAACTGTTGGCGCGCATTTTCGTCCTAGGGGATGAGGAAAAACGTGCGGCAAGGAACCAAGGGTGGCCTTACCGTGGGCTCCAAGATCTCGCAGTGGTGAGCTTACTTTTTCTCCTGCTGGCTTTCAGAAGAACGCCTGTTAACGTTGTGCGGTGGTGTGACGAGCAGCGGGTGTGCACTCACTGGCGCAAAGTAGCCCTAGGCAACCCTACTTTATGGACGTACATCTACATTTCCTGCCCAGGCGCCCTCGAGTGCGCCACGTGGTATATCATGCGCTCCGGCAATTCATCCCTGCTCGACATCGACTTAGACATCGGGAAAAACTTCTTTGATCAAGATCCCTTGGAACTGGGCGATCATTGGGTTCACAAGCTCTCCAGTGTGGGGAACGCGATCGATTTTCTGATTCACCAGGGTGCACCCGTCCATCGGTGGAAGTCTCTGACGGTCCGCTCCAGAATTCCCCAAGTGCTCTACAAGGTTCTCGAGTACATTCGTCCCGAGTCCGCAACGTCTCTGCGGTTTCTTTCGCTCGAGTGGAAGACTCGACCTGCCCACTCCCAGTTCAGGCTCGAATCTCAAACTCTCGACTACCTATTTGACTACAAGCAGCATCGTTACAGCCCTGGCGACCGACTCCCTCAGCTCCATACTGCCCACTTCAACGCCTTGCCGATCGGTTATCTTTTAGACCGGCCACTCCCGATACTTACAGGCCTAGCCCACCTCAAACTCACCCCTGCCTTCTCCCTATGCTCGCATGCCAAGCTCCACACAATACTCTCGGCCAATCCGCAGCTCGAATCGCTCGATATCAACAGTGATTCCGCCGTCGGCTCGGGCAATTTTGAATCAACCGATCTTCGAGTGGCCTTGCCGAACCTCAAGTCCTTGGCACTCACAGTCCGGAAAGGCTCCCTATCGTGGGTACTCGGGATTATGAACATGATCGATAGCCCAGGCGTCGAGCACCTAGAAATTTCCAGCCCCGGTCTGGAAGCCGAGGCGATATCCAAGCTAGCCACGCAAATAGTCATCTCTCGCCCTCTAGATGATGAAAACGAGCCGACTTTACTCTATCCATCCCTTCAATCGCTCGATATCTCTGGCATCCGCACTCTGAATGACTGCAGCAAAGCTTTTAGGAAGCTGTTTACGGCTTTACATACGGTCACATCCCTTACTGCACAAGGTAGCGCACTCGAAAAGTTTGATGTGTTCCCATGTCCACTGCTTCACTTGGAGCGCATCAAAATTTTGGGAGAGGTCCCTCCAAAGATTGGTGCCATCCTGTGCGAAAGGGAGGTATACGGCTTTCCCGTAAAGACCCTCGAAGTCCGGAAAGGAAGTCTCGGGCCTAATATGGGCGGGTGGCCCAAGTCACTTGCTGTAGTGGAGGTGCCTGTCCGTTGCGTTGTGTTCTTGGGGGAGGACGAGAGCTCCGATGAAGACGACGATTTGGGGGACACAGATGACATCTAGAGCGAGTCGGATGACGGTGAAAGCGATCAAAGCGAAGAGGAGAGCGAAGGTAGCGATGAATCCAGTGATGGCGAGAGTTGATGCGGCTATAGCCAATACTTGTCCACGTAATATCATTTTAGCCTTGGGCCGGAGTACACGCGCAGTTGAAGATAATGTTAGTCGGATTTTGGTATTTTAAGATGCATACACCCAGGGTTAGTCATGATATTCAAATACCCCCCCCCCGTAGCCGCTAGTTAACCCCCCAAGACTCGCATTCCGATTTACGATTGGTGGCATGTGCGAGATTACGATACTCTCCGGTAGCACGGAACCACCTGCCTGGCCTGCGTGACTCGTTTGGTTGGGGCAAGGTGCAAACCCGAATCGGACCGAAAGAAGGAATATTGTTTATATTTCGGCTATACAGAGTTCCACACGTGTCTGCTGGGGGTTGAACTCGCCCATATGCCGTACGCCGATTCGAGAGCACCCGACGTGTTGGTACCTGAAAGGAGCTTAACGTGGGCTGGTTTCAGACTTCCCAGCCAAGTGGCCACAAATAACTGTAGTCTTGGTCTCGGACACAATTGCGCCCTTGAATTCGGCTATATTACAATCAACAGCCCACCTGGGCCAATCCAAGTACTTGTCAACCTTACTGCGGTATCTTATCACATATGCCGAGTAGGCAGGGAGTGGCTGAGGGATGGTA
>WSLM01000667.1:0-13604 GCA_019677335.1 Ceratobasidium sp. UAMH 11750 | reverse complement strand
CGTTCTAACCTTGCCTCGTAGCGTATTGCTGAGCTCTTAACGATTGCTGTTGGTGGCCAAATCGGCTACTTCTCTGGCAATCCTCTCCTTCTCTTGGAAGACGCTCAAATTCTCAAACCGACCTATTTCCCCAGCGTCCCCCGTGTGCTCAATCGTATTTACCTGGCCGCCATCGTCAATGCCAAGGCTCCCGGACTCAAGGGCATGCTCTTCCGAAAGGCCCTCGAGACCAAGCTCCACAACCTGCGCACGACCGGAGTCAACAAGCATGCTCTCTGGGACAAGCTCATTTTCAGCAAAGTTCAAGCTGTGCTCGGTGGCAACATTACCATGCTCACCTGTGGAAGCGCACCAATCGGACGAGATGCGATGGACTTTCTTCGTGTAGCATTTGCTTGCGAGATTGTCGAGGGTTATGGAATGACCGAGAATTGCGGGACGTGCACGCGTGTGTTTTCGGACGACCCGACGAGCACGACGACAGTTGGGGCACCGCAGCCTATCAACGAGATCAAGTTGGTGGATGTGCCGGAGATGGGGTACAGGTCTACGGACAAGCCGTTTGCGCGTGGAGAGATTTGTGTCCGAGGGATGAACTGCTTCACGGAGTACTACAAGGGTGAGTGTTGAGTCAAGTTTTGAAGGGAATGAACTGATTATCTTTGTAGATGAGGAGAACACGAAGAAAACGGTCGACAGCGAAGGCTGGCTACATACCGGCGATGTAGCCCTAGTTGACGAGTGCGGTCGGTTCAAGATCATCGACCGTGTCAAGGTGAGCCGATTGTTCTGGCACCATTGCTGGGTCTCACGTTCGTTTTGTAGAACATCATGAAACTCTCCCAGGGTGAATACGTGGCGCTAGAAAAGGTTGAAAATGCGTACAGCACATGCCCTGTCGTCGCTCAGATCTACGTACACGGCGACTCGTTGCAAGACCACCTCATCGCTGTGGTTGTCCCGGACCCCGTTCAACTTGAGCAGATTGTTGCTCACGCTGGACTTAAAGACAAGTCCCAAGCAGAAATAATCAACCACAAGAGCGTGGTAGCCGCGATTCAAAAGGCGTTGGACAAGGAGGGCAAGAAGCAAGGCCTGAACGGGTTTGAGATGATCAAGAACGTTCATGTCACGCTCGAGCCATTTACGACCGACAATAACCTACTCACGCCGACATTCAAGGTTCGGAGGCGGGACGCGTACATGCGCTACAAGGAGGAGCTGGATAGATTGTATGAGCTTGGGCCACCAACAAAGCTTTAGACCTAGTGTTCCATTAATTCTCGAATGTTCGGGTTTGGATATTTGAGCCAAAATACATTTTGTTCAATTGTCAATTGAAAGTTGTGGAGTGATGCGTCAGCGCGCTTACGCCCGCGGGTTACGCACCGCCTGTGTCGCATCGGATCCTATTCACTACCACCACCACCCGATTTGAACATGTCTTTCTGAAGCAGACTGTATCTGGCGAATCACCATGCTCATGCTACTTATTACCATCAACCTCATTGCACTTCCTATGTTGTTCACCATGCGTCCAAGCTCCCACCACTCGTACTAGACACATGCTCGCCCTGCCAAATACTTCCGCCCCCAATACTATTCCCCATATGCACCCAACCAATTCAATCCCATATTGCGTTTATTCTACGAGCTCATTAATGGACCTAGCCGATTCAGTTCTGTTGAATTTTGCTCGGCGGTCCTCCAGCACAGTCGAGGGGTACATAACCCATGACAACGAGACTGGTCAAACCTTGGTCTCATTCCACCCACTCTCATCTCCACCCCCACCGACCCATCCCTCGATTCCTCTCCCGCCACCCACAATGGTTCCCGAACCGACCCCCACCCCTAAGGAGCGCCTCCAAGTCCTCCTTTCCAACCAGTACCACCGCCGCATGCACTACAATCGCCCCGCGTGGTACGAGTACTGTGAGCCGCTCGACACTGCATTGAAATGTTTTAAGCTGTCCACGGTGAGTATTCCCGGTCATGTACGCCAAGCGCCCGGCTAACGAACCTCCGTGACAGCGCAACGAGGTTCCCCCAATTAGTGACTGGCGAACTTATGCACAAGTCGTCGCCTTTCAAGCACAGTGGAAAGCCAGGCGCTTTCATGAACTACACTATGGGATTAATGGTGTGGTCTGGGACTGGTCCGATCCTTCAACCGTAAGTCAACGTGCCCAGATGCTGATCTACAATCTGTATCTAACTTCGAATCTTAGGGTGCCATCTCCGAATTGGTGACCTCACGGATGGTCCAGACTATCGAATTCATCATCTCGAATGACCCGTTCCGCGTCCCGCACATATTCGTCTCTCATAGCGAGGGCGAAGAACCCCACAGCCTCGGCGATACCGGAAACCCTGATACCCTTGGCGGCGCTCCCAATAACCCCTCGATTCAGAGCATCCCTGAGCTCTGTGGACTTACGCCTCGCCAATCATTCACCAGCCCAACCGGAAAGGCACAGCTCTTACTACCGCCACGCGCGTTTAGCGTCAACGACCGAGATTTGGCTATCATCGAGTACACCTTGAAGATGACGCGCCACCAAAGTACAATGCGGCGAAAGGCATGCGAGTTCCATGCTGGGCTTAGGCGTATTCGCGCGCAACGTACTGCCGGTTTGAGCACCTACGAGTCGGAGGAAGAAGACTTTGTCCCCATGGACGAGGAGGAGCTTTCGTATCATGGCTTTAGCGACCGAACCGAATGTCCGCTTGCGAGGCTTGGGATTTTCCAGCCGGAGGATATCGGCGCGATGGCCGAGTTGGCGATGGTTTCGCCGGATAGTGAAGGGGAAGAGGACGAAGAAGAGGCGGAAGAGACGGAAGGGACGGAGAAACTGTCTAGCACCACATGTGAGGTGCTTCGGCGTCTTGGGGTACTCGGCTCGGACTCTGACTCGGAGTCCGATTCCGACGGAGATGACGAACGTGACCCTCTCGAGGCCATTTACGACGATGCGTCCGACTCTGAAGGGTCCGACCCGAGCGACGCCACATCTAGTTCCTCTTCTACTACCCCCGTCTCTCCAACCCAAGCCCAAACGTTACCAGTCAGCATTGGGCGCCTCGACCTCTCTCGGTTTGCGTTGGACGCGGACGAAGAGGAGAGCTCCGTCTCGAGCATGTTTCTAGACGAAGAGTCCGACTCTGAGCTGGACTGCGAGTCGCCTGACACGGAGGATAGCGACTGCTAGGTGTACGGTTTGGACTTCGTTCATTATCCACCCTACCCACCCACACGCCACAAACTTCCTGTATCCTATCTACCCGCATGTACTCGTTGTCCACTATAGAGCTAAACTGAAATTAAATAAAAATGTTAAAATAGACATTAGCCTCTGATTGAGTCGCAGAACCATTGCCTACATGTGACTAAGCTGACCTTGGACCACGTGAAAAATACTCTCGTTGATGACGTCCGCTCCCTGAAAAAATAGGTAAAGAATTCTCTTTCTTGAAAGCTAGCGGCTGATCGGAATGCAGCATCACTCCCAGAGCACCATCTAGTCATGACGCTTACTTACGATGGCCGAGATATGCATACAGTCGGTCGAGCACTTTGGCTGAGCCCCTCGCGCCGGAGCCATTTTCGACCCCACTATTTGCTCCGAGAGTCGGTTCAACGCACAGGCTAGGCTCTTATTCAACCACAATGTACCGGTCACATTTCGACCGGACCCCATATATTTGGTTTTGAATGCTTTCCCTCTCGACTTTCCGCTTTTGGTAACCCGACACTCCCTAAACGGTTCCAACATTCGATTGACTCCGGCGAGCCAACATATATAATACTGCCCTCTGCTCAGCCTGCGTGCTGCGAACCACCGTCTCTCGACCCCCTCGCGGTTTTAACTACTCCACCGAGTTTTAATCCTCACTATGCACGCATTCTTCAAGCTCGCGCTTTCCGCCATTTTGGCGCTTTGTCTCCTTGCATCGGTCTCCGCCGCTCCGATTAAGAATTGTCCCAAGGGGACCAAGGGTAAACGCACTGGATGGGTAAGTCTATCGCTTGTCTGGTTGTGTGTTGAGCTCACTCGTCTCTGCTACAGGCGACCTACTGTATGCACCATGTTCCTCCACTTAACTATACGGGTTTGCTGACTCTGCGCGTCTTGTAGATGACGTCGAAGAAGGCACCGGCGCCTGCCTTTGGGACAATAAGAACTCCGAACACGTCTTCGCTATCGGCGGTCTCAAGAGATCGGCCTGCGGTAAGAATGCGACCGTGACTTACAAGCACAAGACCGTCCGAGTCATGGTTGTCGACGAGTGCCCAGTGTGCGGACACAACAACATCGACTTGTCTCCGTCTGCGTTTGAGGAGCTTGCGCCTAAGAGTAAGTGGTTTTATTGGTGGTGTTGGTATGCCGTGGCTAACGAGGTGGCTCGGCAGGAATTGGCAAGTTGAACGGGGTCGTGTGGAAGTTCGACTAGGAGGCGGTGACCTTGAGCTCTACGCACTACCGTATATCCATTCGATTGAAATCCATTTTATTTGCGCTATTTGTATTCTCATATCATTATGGTACATTTATTTTCCGAAAGCAAGTGGGACTTAGTGGATAGATGCGTGGGTGGCTCGGCGCCTAAGCAAGAGCAGGTGATGTTCGGGCGTGGCCGGTTCATTTGTTCTGCATGATGATCACGATGATACAACCATGCAGCGATCTTCGTTTCGGGACTATGGTCGTGTTCGCCGCCTCCGCTGTGCCGCTGTATACTTGTTTACTACACCCGAACTCGGGCCCGCTAGCTGCGTGAAATAAATCTCGGAACGCTCAAGAGACCACAGGAGGATCGACGTTCCATACTCAGCTTCTGTCCAGGCTAACCCCTTTGCCGAAGCTCGCCAGATAGTTCCAGGTATTCGCACAAAGTTGTAACCTTGGTAAAGTAGATTCAATGCAGCTCGGTTGACACGGAATGGGATAAGCACGTTTGCAGGTGGGTATCCAGGAGAGTGGCTTACACCTGGGTCGTTGAAAAATTGGGTACTTCAACAACCAACTAAGCTCGGCGTCGGCGATCGAGCAGCCTCACTTGCCACTCCAATTTCACGTGCGTGTACACTGGCGCTTGCCGGTTGATCAAGCAACGGTTGGCCCGGGCACTGAATGACAGTCGGGCTGCAGCGGACGTCCTCAAGTCACTTGATAAGTTTGGTTTGTCCACTGCACCTCGCGGTCGGAACTACAAAAACCCACCCGTGCAAGCCCGAATACTCAACCTTCTTCACCACCCCCGCTCACCACTCCACATCAATTTCTTGACACCATGGGCCAGCCGACACACACGCCGACCGAGAGCCTGACCGTGCGCGACGAGCGAACGGGCAAGACGTACAGCATTCCGATTACCGATAACACCATCTCTGCCACTGCGTTCAAGTCAGTACCCGGCCCGAGTTGGACGAATATAGTTATTTTAACTAACGTTGTGGCACTGTGTAGAGCAATGAAGGCGCCCAAGCGACCCGGCGAGCGGGAGGAGAACGAGACTGAGCGTGGGCTACGTGTTTCGGATAAAGGTTTCTTGAACACTGCGGTCATACAGAGCGAGATTACGTATATCGACGGGGATAACGGAAGTAAGTGGCGATTGTTTGAATCAGCACTCGTAAACTAACAAGAAATTATAGTCCTACGATACCGGTATGCCGCAGCATTTGACTCTGTATCGAGCTACCTTGTATTGACTATGCTGTTAAACCTAGCGGATACCCCATCGAACAACTGGCGGCACACTCGTCATTCCTCGAAGTCGCCTATCTGCTGATCTATGGCAGCCTCCCATCCCGACCCCGCTACGCAGCCTTTGAATCGGAGGTCTTGCATCACAGCATGACCCACGTTGACGTCGCCGGCTTGTTCCGCGCCTTCCGATACGACGCGCACCCGATGTCGATCCTGACCTCAGCGTTTGCCGCGTTGGGGAGCTACTATGCCGAGGCGAATCCTTCCCTGCAAGGTGCGTTTCGCTTTGGCTTGTGCAAGTTGTTTGGGTCTGATGAAGACGTGTGTTTCAAGGTCAAAATCTTTATACCAAGGGAGACAAGACGTCGTTGGCGATAATGGATAAACAAATATACAGGCTCATTGGCAAAGCGACGACCTTGGCTGCGTGAGTAACATTTCTGCTGTGAGGGAAGAATCTCCTTTATACCATACTCTAGAATGGCCTACCGCGTCCGCCAAGGTCGAGAGTTTGTTGTTCCCCCCACTGGCTTGTCCTACACAGGATCGTGAGTTCGGTTTCATTCTGAATAATCCACAGCGACTCACGCAATTCCCTAAATTAGATTCTTATACCAAATGGATCGCCTAGGCGAAGAAAACTATACCCCATCACCTGTCTTGGAGCGTGCTCTGGACATTTTGTTCATTCTCCACGCGGACCATGAGCTCAACGCGTCTGCGACGACTGTTTTGCAAACCGGAAGCTCTCTTGTGGATCCATACTCTGCCATAGCGTGAGTATCTATTAGGTATTGACTCGCAGGGCGATGCTAAATAGACTTGTAGAGCTGGATGTGCGTCGTTGTATGGACCCTTGCATGGTGTGCTCCATTTAAACATCGGAGCAGGAACGATTGACCAATGTTTTGTTGGTTAGGTGGTGCCAATGAGGCTGTTATCCGCATGCTAATCTCGATTGGGTCTCCCGAAAATGTACCTGCATTCTTGGAGTCTGTCAAGAAACGCGAAAAGGTCCTTTCTGGATTTGGACATCGGTGAGTGCCTTGAACTTGTTCGAGTTCAAGTTACTTACTTCCACCTACAGGGTATACAAGACAGTAAGCTCACGCTCGAGCGGTAACTGTACATAAGCTCACAAGCTGTCTCGTAGTCCGATCCCCGTTCGTTTATCATTCGCCAGACTGCGGAAGAGGTGTTCAAGGTGTAAGTAAAAATCGCCCCACTTGCGTTCGCCACTCATGAAATGCGTCACAGAACCGGCCAAGATCCACTTCTTGAAACTGCCATGCGTCTACACGACCTCGCGATTAAAGACGAGTATTTCGTAAAGCGTAAACTCGCGCCAAACGTCGACTTTTGGTGCGCACAACTCATCCATGTTGCAAGTTAGCATACACCAACCTTGACTCGAATCTCCAGGTCAGGTCTTATTTATCGCGCAATGGGTTTCCCTCTCGACTTCTTCCCTGTCTTGTTTGCCGTCCCACGCGTTGTAGGGTGGCTCGCCCACTGGCGTCAAATGATGCTCCAGCCAGGCGGCGTAAAGATCTGGCGACCCCGGCAAGTAGGTCATCTTGATTACGTTCCCCCAGTCGGAAACTCACAATTCTGCAATTGAAAGGTCTACGTGGGCCCGGGGATACGTGACTTTGTTCCAATGGACGAACGGCCCGTCGAATCCGATGAGGATGTTGACCCGAAAAAGGTCCCTAGTGCCAGTGTACACACCACAGGGTAGGTTCTGGCTCGGCAAGTACGCAGGAATTGTTGGTTGTTGATGGCGTTTATCCTCCAGACAGACGAAGCGAACTGCATTGGCGACATACAAGGGCAAGGCCAAGTTGTAGAGTCGAAGGCCGGTGTAAATGTCGGACGAGACAACTGAATAGTATCGTATATGCGCCTTCTACTTCAACTGTTAATACAAATGGCGGCACCGCCCATGCCGGATTCGGCATCGGATCCCTCGATGGCTAGTTTTTAGCCTTTTCGAAGCAGTGCTGTGACGTGGGAGATTGCGGTCACTTGACAACGGCAAGGATAAGATCGTCGAAGGTCTTCTTCTGCCGCCCAGCTCCACTTTTTGCATTTTCATTGAACTTCGGACCCGTACTTCGCCCAACAGCAACATAAAACCACGAGAGATGCCTGCAACAAGCATCTCCCTCTTTCGCCTGTTTCCGTCTCAGCTGTGTCCTTAGGTCTTGCATGTGAACTGATACACTCGTTGTCTGAAACTATCTTACCTCACAGTCTTTTCGAATCTTGAATATGATCTTCTCGCGCGTGGTTGTTGGTGTTTTCGTTGCGGCGTTGGGGGTGGTTGGACAGCCGGCTGAAGTTCAGCCGTTTGCGTTGGCTAGCCCGGGAAAGCTAGAGCAGGTGAGCCCATTATCGTCGACACTCGTCGCAATGCTCACGCCCCTTCACCAGTGCAAGAGTGGCACGATTGTCTGGCAAGGCGGCAAGGCCCCTTTTAAAATCTCTATCAAACCTACGTGCAGTGCTGGACAGAACGCATCCGAAGAACAGTGAGTATATCTACAAGTCGTACCCGCCAGATACTAAAAACCTCGATTCAGACACTTCGTTTCTACTCCGGCTACCTCTTTCGAGCTACCTATCAAGTTCCCCGCCGGCACTATGGTCGTTGTGTCCATTACGGATAGTAGTAACATGCAAGCAACTGCTCCTCCAGTACGTTTCAGCCCTTGCATGTCCGAGTCGCGCGACTGAACAACACCCTAGGCTACTATTACATCTGGTGATGCCGACGACTCGTGTATCGTTCAAACTCCATGTTCGGACAACATTCAGGCTCCCAACGTCCCGATCGCGCTAGTCCCAAGCTCGTAAGTCTATTCTGTTCCGCAATGTTAAGGTTTAGCCTAAATGCGGCTCCCACGGCCCTAGGTCCGGAACGGCCATACCCACAGACCGGCTCGTCACCGCCGACCCATCTGCCGCCTCGGCATATACCCAAGCCTCCACAACTACGGCACCGCCCACGTCGATGGTAGTCCTGTACACTTATATCGGTGCTTCGAACTCGGATCCTAACCCTTCGACCCCTACATCGTCTTCTAAATCCAATGCTGCATCGCTTGGCATGTCCACTTCGGCAGCCCCGATCTTCTGTGTCGTCGCCCTTGTTGGGCACTTGGTGCTTGGGTTGTAGGATGAGCAGGTAGCGACGTGAGGGTAGAGGAAGGGGGGGAGGCTCTAAGATGTAGCATTTTGACTGAAAGCAACCAAGTATAACTTGTCTTTCATTTTTGTATCGACCGTCGTTTCTGCCCTGGACAATGTTTTATATACTTATTTATCTCGATATGACTGTCTTAATACCATCTTGATTTGTGTCCATGTGCACCCCGATCGTCGGTGGATTATTCTCACTCATCTATTACTACCAGACACCTGAAACATGCATATATCCAGTCCTTGTAATTATTCCAGCGATATCACTCATACTAGATCGGCTCTGAAAGTGAGGGCACGGAATCAATCGAGTAGCGGTTTGAGGCTATAAGCTCCTATTTTTGTATTGATTTGTATATCGAATTGCTTGCCGGGACTCGAATAAGGGATAAGAGGGCACATCGCACATCCTAATTTTCCATTTGTGGTAGCATGAGATGACTGTGCATGACCACACATCAAAGAGCATACCGGATAGTTCTCGGTTGATGTCTATTGACCATATCGCCTTGATATCACCGGTACCGTATGGGCGCTACTGACCTCACGCTGCCTGATGAATCGAGAGCTAAAACGCAGCCCATCGCTTTCCCTTACACCTCCTTGCCATTTAGAGTTTCTTGGTGCCCCTGCGTCTCAATTTGCATTGAACGGTAATCACCATCCATTTGTGTCTGGGCGGCTTATTTCTCACGCCGGAGCATTTAGTATTACTTTGTAATACTCGTCTTGGTTGGTTGTATGCGCTCCAAGGTACCATTGCCACAATGGTATGGCTGCGCAGGGCCGACCAACTGCCTCGGTTGGATGTGGGAGCGTGATCGTGATCGTGTAGCCCAGACAGAGGGCGGCTCTCCTAACTGAAATTCGCCGCAAATGTTCGGGTGTCGCTGCTTACTCAACGTAGCCCGCCCTAACATCACACAGAGAGCCGGCATGTAGGCTCTCACTTGCCGCTCGCAGGTGCTAGTGTGCAAAAACTGAGAGACTGAAGCATGCTGAAGCCGTTTCATGGGGGGTTTGGGCACCACCAATTAGAGCCACCCCTTTCTCCCGGTTCTCGGAGTCTCTAACTACTAAGTATATGCTTGCGAACAGACTACTTGCCTGTCTCTTTTTCCTAATTTACCTTGCCGTTTATTTCCGGTCAGGCCGTGTTTCTCATCACGTGAAGATTTTTTTTGAACACATCTTTTAACAGCTGCCTCACGAACGCGAGTCGAAACGCTGCCGGCCGTGGGCTCCAAGGATAAAACCGAAACGCAAGTCAACCAGGGGTACACGTCTACTCCGGCACGGCGGCACCCAACGATGGCGCGTTCGACTTGGTACACAGGTGTTTTGGATACACGAGGCACTGCCAGAATGCTAATTTACAGCCCACAGACGCGTTCACGCCTTGGCGACCCATGACTACCCCCACCTAGTCGTGGTGTGCTTGGGCTTTTCTCCCGTCGTGCTACTCGCGTCCTGTCTCGGTCCACGAGTGCACATCTTCCAACGCCGAGATGTCCACCGACGCGCACAACCCGGTCACAACAACATCTAAGATCACTTGTCCACAGGTTCACGCTCCCGCCGGCAGCTACCACCCTCGCTTCTCCCTTGTTCTTGTCTTCGCCTTCGCCCTCGCACTTGCCTACCGGTACTTGGTCCGACCTGGCCTCCAATGGCTGCTAGCCTCGGACACTGCTGCCTTCCAGGCTCCCGACATCGCGCCCGACCATAATCCCACCGTATCTGAGGGCCGTGGTGCCCCCACGCCAAAACGTGAGCTAGGCTACGAATGTGGGCTGCACTTTTTATTCCGCAGTATACTTACTGGTGCATAAGACCGGGCCTCTCGTGTAGAACAAGGGGTAAACCAGAAGGCTGCCGGCGACACGAAAGGCTCCCCACAGTTACGTCGTGCTAAGCTTGGATTGGCGGTAACACAGGGCGCTGAACCGGGGCCGAGAGGATATGATGACGAAGCGCGGGAAGGTGAGTGGGATCGTCAAAAACATGCTGCTGATCGACGCCGATCGACGCCTTTCGCCATTTCATTAATTATCAGCCAATTCTCAACATGCGTCACTTCCTTCCCCTACCCCCTCTGCCCGCAACAGCAACAGTCATGGTTCGAGCCCAGGGGTGGCCCAGCTGGTGGACGACACGCACGGTTAGTCTACTCGGTTGTCCCTTGGTCCGTTCTTGTTTATCTAATATTTTTCGATCAGTGGACACGACGTTATTAGCCCACTTGCCAGATGACACTGCGTTGGCGGACGCCTCTGAGGCTCGTGGCGCTTACAGTCACGTAGCCCATAGTGTATTGCCTATCGAGTCAATCCGGACTCAACCACCCTGGTATATCTCATTAAGTCCACGAGAGATTGAACTTAGAGAATCCGGTACGTAAACAATCCCAACTCACGTGTATCCCATATTAAATTTGAATCCTAGTACTGTCCCCTCACTCTCGCCCTCACACCCGTCCCCGCATCCACCTCTGCTCCCGCTCCCGCCGGCAAGGCCACCTCTATGATGCCATCGAACAAGTGTTGGCTGCCACTGGGGGGCGCTCGGGCTATACATGGTGCCGTGATGGCCACGCGACGTCTCCGTCGACTCACAGCCAACTTTCCACAGCTGGCGGAGCGCGGAATTCTTCGTTGGTCAAAGCTTTGGAGGGCTGGGATCTTTCCAAGCGAGTTGCTCCGCTCGCGTTACTTGCTGTGGGCGTGAGTGGGGGAGACTTGCCTGGACCGGATCACGACCTTAAGTGGATTGCCAGAACATTTCCAGCGGTTATATTATACCCATTAAAGGGTATCGACGCGACGCAAGACGGGATTCAATCCGCGCTCGCGCATACTTTTGAGAATGCTGAGTCGGTTCTGGCTGTCATCCTCTACTTTACAGGTCATGGTGAGGGCGACAATGCGTTCAAGCTCTACGATGGTCAATTGATCAACGAGGCTACTCTTTTCACGTGGATCGACAAGATTCGTAGGACCACCGGCAAACATCTCCCGGTTTTCCTTGTCTTCGACTTTTGTCGAGAGGACCCTTCTGTTCCTCCAGTGTCTACCCATGGCCTCCAAGACGTTTACATCATTTGGGCATGCACACCTGGCGAACGCTCCTTTGAAGTCAATCTTGGCGACGATTTGCCATATTCCGATCTCTTGAAAGTCGTTTGTCTCGCTCTACACAAAATGCGACCATACCCTCCCGAGTCTCCCAGGACTTTCATGGAAGAGGTTACAGATTGGGTGTCGTGTATCTTAAAGATACACCGCACTATCATCTGCGGTAAAAGAGGATGTGCACTCCCCTGGAATGAATGTCGTTGTCCGGAATGCCGTGGGGGTAGATTATGCTCGCACCTGAATCACTTGCCAGAAGACTACCCACCGATCCAAAAGCCTGTTGGTTGGTTTTCGGGATTCGGCGTAAGTAATTTCTCCCGTTGATACTCAGTCCTTTCTGACAGTTTGCTAGGATGATGTAGATATCAATAGGGTGCTTCATGCCATGCGGCCTTTCCTTCGCCACGTAGAGGAACCGATCCAAAATGTGGCAACCGGCATTGTCAACAACAAGTGGTATCTCAAGTCTGTGGTAAGTAACCCCTTGAGAGTCGTTCTTTGGCCTGTTCTGACCTATTTCTTTCTCGTAGCCGCAAGATCCCTCAAAACGACTCTCGAGTTCGAGCGGAAATTTATTCCAGCCCGTTAGCGCATCGGTACCACGAGGGCCAAGTGGGGCTCTGGCTGTAGCTCCCACCCCGCCCTTACCTTGTGACCCGTCGGGTTGACTGCTTGCTTAAGGACTGATCTTTCTGCTTCCTGATCTAAACGCTTGCTACACAGGACAATTCTTCACCAGTCCGCTTAGCAGATTTACTTTGTTCTCCCCCCATCTGGCCAATACATTTCTTGAATAAGACAATCAAGATTATAGCTGTAGAATGTCGACTTTGACGCACTCCGCCCCAGAGATGTAGTGGCAATATCATGGTGCTCGCTCCTCACACATGTCTCCCCATTTGAACCACCTGGTAATGACCCCACGCCTATCTAACAATCAGCTGGGTTACTCAGCCTGCGAAAGGACCACGTGCGAACTTATGGGTACAACGACACACGCCGAGTCTAACATATGCGGTGTGTTGGGAAAAACCGAGCCGCCGAAGGCAGCAAGGTTGTGGGTTGGGCTACCGAGGCTGCAAGAGTGTGGATCGCAGGCCAGGGTGAGGCGCTAGACTCGGTGTGTGCGTGCTTAGGTGTGCCGGATGTAGCGGCAAGGGCGGGACGGTGAGAAAACGAAAAACTACGAGGCCGCAGCGTGCGCAGACCTCGGTGGGCCTCTACAGGAGGCCGGGGACACGTGGTGCGCCCGGGTCTGGTTTTCTGCGGCCGAGTATGGCTTGCACTTCCTCCGCTCGCTGCGTCCCACAAGCTCCCATTTCAGTAGTCCGGAGTGAGTGATATCTTGCATATGGTACCCGCATTTTCTTAATGCTTTTGTCCACAGAGCGGCATAGCTACAAATAAATCTACAAAGCGCATACAACCAACTCTTGGTTACTTGGCTGTCTACCCGGCTCAGTCGGACAAATATCATAACGCCGGGGCTCCCTGCAGCCATCAAAGAGCCTGTAAATGGGAGATCAAACTACGTCCACCTCGGCCAGGCAGC
>WSLM01000666.1:0-13645 GCA_019677335.1 Ceratobasidium sp. UAMH 11750 | reverse complement strand
CTGTAGTCGATATTCATGATCTGGTCATAGCTGCCCCAGCCCTGGCTCGGGCGTTGTTGGAAGACGCCAATAGAGTCTTGGTCACCGCAGTTCCTGTGAACGGGTTATATTTAGTGCTAATCTAAACTCTTCTAGTTGACCCGACATACAAGTTGTTAACATGCGACTCAATCCAGGCAGTCTGATACATGGTAGGCTTCTTCAGTCATCATATACCTAGAAATAATTCGCTATGAGCTCACCTCGAAAGTGCTCAGGAGGACCTTGGCAGTCACGGCGCGCGACTGAGTAATGCGGTAGACCTGGTCGCGAACAGCAGCATTGGCCGTCGAAGGGATCGAGGCGCAGTTCCTGGCGGCAACGGTGGGGGCAGCCTGAGACACCTCCAGGAGAGGGAGGAAAGCGGCAACGGCGAAAGCGAAGAACTTCATAACTGGGTGGATGAGGCTAGGAGTGGTTGTGTTAGAACTGTAGGAGCTCTTGCCCCTCAACCTCGTCTACAGCATACTTTTTATACCGTCTGAATTACGAGTTCGTCAAGCTAGTGCGGGGTGGACGCTAGGTGCGTACCATGCAGAGCGCTGATACGCGATGTCGGCTGCGAGCGCAAAGGGAGGCGCGCCGACCACGCATATATCCAGCAAAACAGAAGCGACCGCCTCTGTGCGCGTATGGCTGTAACCATACGGCCACTATCTTCGCTCCGAGCAGAGCGCTGCTAGGACACAGTAAACACCCGCCCGTGTGATCAATGGAGGTCCATCGCCGTTCGGGAACGCCAGTCGCTGAACTGTATTTCTTTCGCTTGGCGAACGCCAAGCCCAAAATCGAGCGGTACGCGTCTGGCCGCGCTCGCCGGTCCTCGGGAGGTTGAATTAGCATCAACATTTGAATTCGGCTGACACATTTCGCGACACTGACGCTAAGAGAAACAACTGCGAATCATATGGCGGTCAAGATGGTTCACAAGCTTTCTAGAAGTGAACAAACACTGAAGCGCCCGAATGAGCCTAAGCCGAAAGATCCCGAGCCAGGGAGCGGACCGCGTCGCTAGAACGACCAGCGTACGGTGCGATATCCGGCCAAACTGTGAGGACAAGCAGGCAATTGAGACAATTTTCTTATGCGTCTATAACCCACCACCTTTAATTGTTAACGTCCACGTAGATTAGGCAAGCTGTGGGCAATCGACGTGGCTACGAAGATTGTCTCGTTGGAAGGCCAAACAAGCCTCGACAATTTCTTGATCGGGTACTCGCTAGCGATCTCGCTCGCTTGGCATGACTTGTCAATGAGTCATGCGTGTAACGGCAGACTAGTAGCCAGCTCTGGATCACAGAAATATTAGAATTAAAAATTGTCGAGATAACCATGATTGAAAATAGGCACAATCGCCAGTCAACTCAGCGTCAAGCTCCTCGCCCAGCTCCCTCTTGTGAAATTCCACCGTTCGCCGCCAACTTTATCAATCCATTCTTCCTCCCTAAGCACCTCGAGCGCTTCCTTCAGGACCAAGTCGGGTACCCGAGCCCACTGCTCGTCTCCCCTCAAGGTTCGCATCCAACTAGCAAAATCCACACCTCCCCTATGGCGCAAGAGCGATTGGCGAAGGGCAGTCAATAATACGGGCCGCAGAGTGTGAGGGGTGACCGGGAGGTATGCGTCTTCGCTGTCGGACGGGTCGGATAACTCAACGACCTCGTTGTCCTCCTCCAGTGTATTTTCCAAGTCCGGGATTGTTTGCCCACTGAGCATGCTCGATGCCACACTCAGGCTCCTGTTTGAACCGGCTGTTGCAGTATTCGTTACATCCGGCCATATCCCGCTCAGAGCAGGGAGAGCTCTCTTTCCAGAGAGCTTGTTAGACGACGGGACGTGTCGTTTCGGGCCATCATGCAAGACAGCCCCACCTTCGCTAACCAGTGTTCGTAGAGCGGACTCGAATAACCGCTTCATGCGAGCAGGGCGCTTTACCGCATCCTCCGCGTGCAACTTGGATTGTTTGGCATGATATGCAGCCCTGCGAGCAGCTTCAGTTGGCGTAAGAGGTTCCGTTCGGTGAACCTTGGCACGAGACGGAGATTTGACCGTTGAGCTTGAAATATGGGAAGAACTAGAAGACGGATGCATCTGGGTGGTTGAAGTGTAACGCGGGCTCGAATTGTTGTAAGAAGATCTCGTAGGTTTTGAAGCTGAAGGTGTAACTCCTGATGATGACCTGAGCTCGTCCGTAGGTCGACCAGATTTTGGGTGAGACTTGTGCTTCCTAGTTGGGGGATGAGACACTTCGTACTTTGCCCTCTCACTCTTCTCTGTGTGCCTCAAGACCTTGTCCCGTTCATGCGCAGCTTGATCCACTACTCGCCTAGCAAGGTCAGCAAGTACCTGGACGCGCCTTAGATAAGAAAGCGTAACGCCAAACAACGGTCCAGTAGGCTCCGCAGGCACAGGGGCGAGCTGATATTGTGCTGTCGGCTTTTTGGGCGTGGGCGAGCCAAACACGTCATCTTGCGCACGCGAGGGGCGTTTCGGAGTAGTCTCTCGATGGGTTGCATCAGTTCGGACACGAGACGGCCGAGGAGTGGAACTGTTATCGTTTTCAGGTGCAGGGGCAGAATTGTCGAGCGAGCTTTCCGGTAAGGACAAAGTTGATATTAGGATGTGCGAGAGATAGATCCTGAACACGTTTTCGTTTAAATCCTTAGAGTGAAGACGAGATGGATGTCGCAGACGTGCAGGATCCTTTTTCTACATTTGAACCAGTTCAGCCAAGTGAATAATACCGATTTGGGTACAGAGGACATACCGGTGATCTTGAAGGTGACGATAGCCCAGTCGTGGTAGGCGTACTAGCCATAGAAGATGCATAGCGGGATTGAGATTCCGACCTCGAGTGTTTTTGGGGCGTTGCAACAATCGGGAGAGGAGGGATTGTGAATGGTTGTGAGTACCGAGTTTCGTGCTGTCCCAACACCTCAAGAATGTGTCGTGACTCTGCATCTGGTAACAAACAGCGCTCTGATGGCCCATTTAACCTAGTGCTTATTAAGTTGCAAGATGGCTTAACTCACGTATCGATGAAACAAAAATCTGTCGCTGTTCCTTATAATCCTGGATTTTGCCGATAACAGATACGGTGTCCCCAATATCGTATCCCCGGGATTGAAAGTGCGCGGATCCTTCAACAAGTTCCGAAGTCTCTAACCTGACCGGACGTTTCTTGATGCAGTTAATTGTGCCTGTGCCATCATCCACTAGTTTTGAACCGAATATTCAGTGGCTACGCATGTCGGACCAACTGAGCGAGGCGTACGTGAATAGATACTTCGAGACTCGTATTCAACCGCCGATACAAGAATGCCAACCAGGCGCACGGTCCTGCATGGTACGGTGCCAAGCCAGTAAGCCTCGATATCTGTGGCCTGATATTAGCATGAGCAGATGTAGTAATTATTTGTACCTTTCAAAGCTTGCGGGATAGTGTGTACGTCGGCCACACAACACAAAGCTATCGAATCGGTTCTGAGAACATAGGATTTTATCTCGTCTGCAGTGTGAGCACTTTCGAAGTTAAGATTCTCTCCAGCGGTGTCGGTCATCAAGATTCCCAAAGTCACGTGTCAGCGTGCTATTTGGACCCGTATTCAGGTGTAAATATGGCCCAACAAAGAGTGTGCGCGTATCGAAGGTTCACAAACCAACGCATCTGGACTCCTGGTACAATTATTATAAACTCAGTCGGTAGAAATAAGGCAAAGGGAGAACATTTCCGAAAAACGTATGTGCACGACCATCAGTGAAACTCTCCATACCCAACTACACGAACCAGCAAGTTTCTATGTAGGCTTATCTGCACAACGACACCCTTAGACTGTGTATACGGGGTAAAGACCCCAGACTTGATATGGCATATGATATTAACGACACGGCGAATATGCAGATCATAACCAAAATACCAAAGGTAAATTTGTCCAAAAATTAGGTAGTAAGTACTTTATTGGGTTCTCCAAACCCTGTACCTTACTTGGCTGTATAAGCCCCTCTGGCTTATCCCACACCCCCATCTGTGTGACACCTTCGGGCAAGAATACTCACCCGTTAAACGGGATGAGACAGGAGAGTTGGACTAAGTCCAGCTTCTCGGCGTCGCCGAGCTCCAAGCCCCGGCGGCCAGTGTTAGACCGGCAAATGCGCGATAAACAGGTGGAGAAACCTGTCCTCGTCCGCACCTTTACACAACCGGCTTGCCCAATGAACGATGCAACCGCACCGTAAACTGCCTTTTGGCAGTGGTCGCCCGAAGCCGGGCGAGGAACAGGGCACCGGTATCAGGCGCCCTTGTATGCGTGGCTGCAGAACTCGATGGTCCGTGCCAGGTCAGATGTGGGAACTCAGCGGACGCCTTAACACCGTGGCACAGTTTTGTAACCACTTATGTATTTTGACACACGGTTTATATAGAATCTTGCCTTATCGATTGACATCCGCCTGGGTTAGCGGCACAGAGTGATTGTGGGCAAACTACGACACAAGTTACAACTAGGATCAACTGCACCACAAGGGCGAAAATAGTCCAAAAATTATACTGCATAGCAATATCATCGGCCACCCCCGCACCTCAACGCCATGCTAGAACGCAACCCGGCAGCCTCTGAAAAGGTTCCACTCCGAGACTCGCTCGTCCGCCTCCTCCCGGTTCCCCGGGAGGAGGCGGACGAGCAACGGTGATGGATCAGCCCAACGGCCATATCAACGAGGCAACGCGCGATAACCCAGCCAGTGTCGGAGGTGAACCAGATCTCATACGCGGTTAACGGTCGGCCATCCTTCCCAGGGGTGTCGTGGCCACAAGGGAGAGCTGGAGTTGAGCCACGTGGTTTTATATCTCTCAGTTTACCCTTGTTGCCTCGTGCTTGAATCGAAGGTCGCAGATAGCGGTTACCGCGTTCGTTGCCAAGGGTAGGCGACCCGAGACCGCCCCAAATTGCACTTCCACAAAGGTCTGGTAGCACAGGACGCATGGTTTTAGACATTTCACTGCGCATACATGAGGGTCAAGTGTTTGGTCGTTGGGCATGAGGCCAACCCATACTTCTCCAGACTCGCGTCACCTTACCTGGTTAGCATGCAAGTCTAGTGGGGGTGCATTAGCCACTCACAAACGCAAAGGCCAACCATAAAAGAGAAAAAAAAAATCGTAATTCTCCGAAAATTACGGTTCATCGCGTCCTCCGTGGCCGTCGCACCTGAGCGCCCATATGGTACATCAACGCCCACTTGGCTCCCACAAAGGATGGCCGTGCGTTTTCACACACTCTTCCTCCCCCGAGAGTGAATGCAAACACACCGCAGAGAATCCCAGCGGCCAATAAACATTAGCAACGCGCGATGGACCCGGCAGTAACAGAGGCGTGCGGGGTCTCATACGTGGCCAAGCGCTGGGTATCCCATCGCAAAGCTTTCGGGGTTGGGTGGTGCAGGGTTGACCACGGGGGATGGGAAGTGGTTACCGAGACTTTCATGTAGTGTTGTAGTCTCAGATAAGACCAAAGTTGTGGGAGGATATATTTGATTCATCGGTGCATGTGGTGTTTAGAATTCGCGGTGTTACCGTGTAGTTTCGTGCTGTAAACTGTGCAGAATTATTGGGTGGCACACTGCCGCCACGAGCTTGGAATCAGCATTCCCAGCCATCCAGAAAGGGTAAACATAATGATACGCGCGGGATCATCTGTTGGCCGTCTCACCATGCTAAACTACCGGTCCTAGCCGAGCTCTCGCCAAGACTAGCGTTACCGCCGCCGCCACAATGATTGGGGGTCGAGATACCACCAAGTCTAGTGGCCACCTAACAGTGCGACGCGCAGTCGCTCTGCCAACAACGAGCGCGGACGATGCCTCGTACGCGGTCAGCTACTGGGCGTTTCACCCAAGGGGCCTTTGTGGTAACTGGGTACGGGGGGGTCGTGGCCACCAGGAGGGGCTGTCCTAGATAAGAAACTGGGGTTGCGCAAAGCTTGTCGCTGCGATTATATCGATGAATTTGGGGAAGTACGCAGAGTTGAAGGTTCGAGGGCGCTAGTCTAGTCATGTTTTATTGTTCGAGTGGGCCCAGTCGCGCTAGCTAATCAAATTACGCGTGATTTCATCCCTCAACCCGTGTGGCAACTTTGCACGTGCTTGATCGCCTCATCTGCGTCACCACCACCATAAACTTTCCCGCAATCCCACGCGCACCTCGTCGCGTTCTGTGCGTCTGCGCATCCATCTTGTGCTAGAATTAATACGATGCTTTCTCGGCAACTGGGGTTGCTCGCTTCGCGACGCTTTACCGCGTCGGCTGCTCGGTCGTAAGTAACGGTTGCGTCGATCGGGAGACTAGCTAGAGCCGTTGATGTTTAGGAGCGTGATGGCTTTGCGCCGTGCGCAATTTCACAACGGTATGCGGTTGCTTGGTGAGTGTTATATCTATTCAATGTGGCGGTTGAGATTTACCATGCCTGATCGACGTAGCTCCGGAGACTGTCAAGGTCCCGCAGATGGCCGAGTCGATCACTGAGGGTACCCTGAAGCAATGGAGCAAGCAGGTTGGGGATACCGTCAACCAAGACGACGAGGTCGCGACCATCGAGACTGACAAGGTGCGTTGGGCCATGCTTGGTTGTAGGATATGATTTAGGCTTGTTATGGCGTAGATCGATGTCACGGTCAACGCACCCATGTCGGGCACGATTGTTGAATTATTGTTCAAAGAGGAGGACACGGTGACTGTCGGCGTGGATATGTTTAAGATCGAGCCCGGTGAGGGCGGTGCTGGTGCGTTCAAGCGAGATGAATTGCACTGGTTAAGCTAACATTCGAAACTAGCCACCTCGGGGGCGCCAAAGGAAGAGCCTCAAGAGGCACCCAAAGAGGAGAAGAAAGACGAAGCGTCGGCGCCTGCTGTCTCCGAGCCTGAGCCGCCCAAGGAAGAGTCCAAGCCCGCGCCTCCCCCAAAGGAGGAGAAGAAGAGTGAGAAGAAGGAAGAGAGGAAAGAGAGTAAGGAGAGTAAAGAGCCTGCTCCCAGACCTGTGGCTGGGTCGCGCGGCGAGACGAGGGTAGGTCGGCTAACCATTTATGTCCGCATTTATTTACGCGCGTAAACGGGCAGGTCAAGATGAGCCGTATGCGGCTGCGGATCGCGGAACGACTGAAACAGTCACAAAACGCGGCAGCCTCGCTCACGACGTTCAACGAGATTGACATGTCATCATTGGTGGACATGCGCAAAAAGTACAAGGACGATATCCTGAAGGAGCACGGGGTGAAACTCGGGTTCATGAGCGCATTCGCCAAGGCGTGCTGCCATGCGCTGCGGGAGATCCCGGCCGCGAACGCGAGCATCGAGGACGACACGATTGTGTATCGGGACTATGTCGACCTGAGCGTTGCGGTCGCGACCCAGAAGGGCCTGGTGACGCCTGTCGTGCGAAACGCGGAATCAATGGGCTTTGTGGACATCGAGCGTGAGATCAGCAACCTGGGCAAGAAGGTTCGTGGGCCAGGCGCTCGGCATGCGGCGGCTGATCTGTGTTTGACCACAGGCGCGGGACAACAAGCTGACGCTCGAAGACATGGCCGGTGGGACGTTTACGATGTGAGTATGGCCTAGTTCGGGTCACGAGCCGGCTGACCAGGACCTCAACTCAGCTCGAACGGCGGTGTGTTTGGAAGTCTGTATGGAACTCCGATAATTAACCTGCCCCAGTCGGCTGTTCTGGGTAAGTGGTTGCGCCGCAGAGGTGTGGGGTGGGGACTGGCCACGCGCGGGGGCTGACGGTGTGGTCTGGGTCAGGCATGCACGCGATCAAGGATCGGCCCGTTGTGGTCGACGGCAAGATTGAAATTCGGCCGATAATGGTCGTCGCGCTGACATATGACCACCGGCTGCTGGACGGGCGGGAGGCGGTGACGTTCCTGGGTGAGTGGGCTGCGGTGCGTCTCTGGCGTTGTGCTGACTGGCGGCTGCGCAGTGCGGGTCAAGGAATACATCGAGGATCCGCGCAAGATGCTTCTGGCACCATGAGTGGAGAGGCCACGGGGCAGATAGCGGGCTCGTGTAAATGTAATGCAAATTTGTAATGCAGAATGACCTCGGACACCGGCCCCACGATGGCAGATGCCAAACCACACCACACAGGGCCCGTTGCACTAGCCACTGTTCATTTGTTCTGGCCTGTTCCCTCCCCCGTCCACCGACTCCCTCAAGACGCTCCCGCCGACTGCCCCAGTGGCCCCAACTTTTTTCCTTCCAGCTATTCCCCCTCTTGAATTTTCCTAATGTCCGTCGCCGTACAACTGCCCGTTGGCCTCCTCCCCGCCTTCCAGCAAAAGCGATATGCCGCCCCATCCACCCCCAAACCTGTGCGCACCCCGGGCATCATCACGCTCTCCAAGCCGCTTGCGACACCCCCGCGCTCGTCGACGCGGCGCAAGGTGTCCCCCACCTCTGCCCGTGCTGCTGACGTTTTCCAGCCTGCCCCCTCCAAGCCGGAGCCGCGGTCTGCGAAAAAACCTCGTTCGCGCCCGACGTCAGATGAGGATGAGCACGACACCCCCTCCAAGCCGCGCGGTCGTCGCCCGAATAACGCCGAGAGGTCCCTCCCGACCCCCGCGGCGTCCCCCGCAGTGAGCGCAGCCAAACCCGCCCGTGCTCGCCAGTCGCCGTCGCCCGCTGCCGAGTCTGACTCGCCTGCTCCCGTGACGCCCTCTCCGGCCCTGCAGAAGCCGTCGGGTCGCCTGGCCAAGCACCGCCGTGGACTCACCCGGTCCACCCCAGCTCTATGCGCCGCGGCGGCAGCAACGCCCTCGGCCCCTGTGCCAATCCCCCAAATGACGAGCGCCTCGTCGCAGCCATCGGGCTTATCGCGCTCTGCACCGCTGGCAACTCCGGCGATGTCTCAGACGATCCCGGCACGCATGCGTCGCACGCTGACCGGCAGTGAGCCGGCTCCGTCCGTTCGTGATGCGACGCCAAAAGACGTCCCTCCGTCACCCTCGCCCCCGCGCCGGGTGCGTGAGACGTCGTGGAAGTCTCAGGGTCCCCTCACTGCTCCCTTGAATGGCGGTTTCCCCTCTCGTCCCTCGCACGCCCGCTCCCCGTCCGAGGCGCTCTTCAACCTGTCTCTCGACGAGACCGACGACGAGCACCAGGACATGCCCATTCTTTTCGGGCGTGCGACTCGCGGTGGCGACAAGGTCTATGCTGGCGGCAAGTTCCAAAATGGCCCCGACACTACAACGCTTCCCGCTCCTTCGTTCTTGTCTGGGTTTTAAATTTTTTAAAACTAGGTACGGCTACTCAACACGTCATCTTGCGCCGATAATTTATTCCTATTTATTGGTTTTAGTGTTCAAGTACTTTAGTTCGCCGGCTGGATCCCTCTTTACTGTTTATAAACTCAACCCTTGGCCAACCCCTTCCCTCGACGGCGCAGCTCCCTCCAATTAATACGACCGACCTGTGCCCTTTTTCTCCATCGTTGCAAAGGCTTGCTCATTTAGGCGCAACCCTCGGCAACCGACTCCCTTCTGCGTTCATCTATGCCAACTTTATCGTCTCGCGTTCAATTCTCGGCACTCCTAGTCGATTGTGAAATTATAGAAAACGGCGACTGCCATCGGCTAGCCTCGTTGGTCCACCGGTCATCGACCTGTTCTCGTCTCATATTTACTTATTGACTGTTATCTCGTGCTCGTTTTGCATCATTGTATTCTCACAACATCGGCTCGCTCTCATTCAGCATGCTCTCCATGTTTTTGTTTGGGTTCGGGTTGAAGCGAACACTTTATGTTTTATGCCTCTTTTTTCCCCTCGCGATCCTCGGCGCTGGTGACGTGTTCTGGCGTTATCAGAACCGAGCCTGGCGTCTTTTTTTTTTAGCGTCCTGTTCACTATGTACAACTCTTTATCCTTCTGCTCATACTTTCTACACGTTCTTTATTTTGGCTCCTGTCTCCCCTCCTGTGGCACCATGTGTCGTTCGCCATCCCCACTCCTTCTGGCCCGCCGTCTCCCCTATCTCACATCCCCCGGATACCCTCCCCCCGGACCGCCGCACTGCCCCTGGGACCGCCGCATCATCGTATACCATCACATCGCCGCGCTTCTACACGACCATCTTCGCATCGTTTTCTTCTCGTTCGCCACGTCGGACCTATGCCCCTTTTCGACTCCGGCCCCTATTATGCATTGCGCTATCTGCGGTGTACTAGTTTATCTTTATTCGGTCGGGTTAAATGGGCGTGGGTCTGGACCACACGTTTAGACGAGGCTTGTTGGGTGATTGCGGGGTTGTTGAATGGAGAAGCTTTACTGTAGTGTGTACGCAATGAAAACATTTGTGTTAATGACTTTTATTCCCCGTGTGCCTGGGTAACAAAGGGTGTGGTTGACGCGGCAACCAACATCGTCATTAAGAATCATCATGTTCATCATGTTGCTTTGTGCGCCAATCGATTTCAGGCTCCTTGAGCAGAAGCGAATGGAATGCACCGAAGCATGCTGTGGGGAATGGTTAGTAAGACTCCTTTCTACTGGGGGAACACTTACTGAAAATGAACAGACAGACCCAAACTAGGTTCCCACCTAGAATGTGCTTCTCCCCCGATGCCGCGAATAGGGAGTTTACGAGGGCCGGCGAGATGGCCTGAGGAAGCACAATAGACATCTGGGAGATACCTGGACAGATAGGGGTAAGTGGGCTGCTCGATGCGGTGAGGTATATCCGCCAATAACATCCGGACTAGCATTTGCCCAGGGAACGATGCACACGAGACACGTCGGCAAAAACGAAGCACGAAGCAACGCACCGTTGATCAGACTGAGAGCTTCGGCAGAAGGAGAGGCGTCGTTGACCATCGAGCCCATGCAGACCCAGGCAAACCCACTGTGAACGCCGAAATCAGATAGGTGCGCGTGCCTGGCCGAGGAAGATGCGTCTGGACCAGCTGGGCTAGAGCAGGACGTACCAGATGCTCCAGATGAAGAAAAAGACAAATTGGACTGCGTTGAAGACGACACTGGCCGTTCCGCCCTCTGCAACGCTCGCCACCCAGTGCAAGAACGGGAACCCGAGCACGACCACCGCCCAAAACACCATGGTGACCTGTGCAGATCTCAGACGACCCGAAAACGTAAACCGCATACATGCAACGCCTACCTGGTAGAGCCGCACGGTGCCCAGCCTCCGGTTGACCGGCGCGAAGAGGGCCATCATCCCAACGTGTACGACAGCCCGGACGGACATTTGTGTACCGATCTGGGCCTCTGTCATACCGAGACCACCTGTGCGTACCCCACCCCCAAACCCCGAGAGTTAGCGTTTAGAGCTAGCACCCCCCATTCACCTCAGTTGAACTTACCCGAGACAACCGGAGTGAATGCGAATAGGGGGTATCTACACTGCTGTGAGCAAGAACTCTTACTAGTCACGTAATGCAAGACTCACACCGAGAAGAGCATCTCTGACGCAATGCACATGCACGCGTTGTTGAACACCAATGCGAGCACGGATGGCGTCATGATCTCTCTCCACGGGGCTTTACGCCCTGCTTTTGCGTTTGCACCGAACTCTGTGTCGCCGTTGACCAGGAGAGGAGTCGTTGGATCTGTCGATGGTGGGGTGGGAGTTGTGATGCTATCATAACTTCGCTTTGCTTTGCGCCGGGCTCTAACTTTGGATGGGAGTGTCTATCAGGCATAGGTCAGTGTTCAATTGGGTACAAAACCGGGGAGAACCCTCCGTTATACTTACTTCCTCGACAAACACAATCCCAAACCCGACCGAGATAATCGCAAATGACGCTCCCACCAAACACGGCAGCAAGAACGGGTATTCATGCCAGAACGGCGTATCAAACGACTTCCAGCGGCGCTCCGGGTGGGCGAGGAGACCGCCGAGAGGGAGCCCGATGATTTGACCAAGCCTATAGGAGACGTTCATGATTGAGAACGCGGTGCCCTGGTTGCTTCGGTCGGTCATTTCTCCTGTCATGACCTTGATCGCTGCCCAACTGCACCGGGGTCCCGTTTAGTTGTCGGGCGCAACGTTGGAGTGCGGAACAAACTTACCTGGCTCCAAGTGCTCCACCGATGCATCGACTGAGGATCATTCCCACCAGCGATTTGCTCATGCCAAAACAAACAATAGAGACGGCCAGCCCTCCCATTCCTACGACCCAGTGGTTATCCCCCATTATCTCCGGTTTCAGCACGAACTAGACTCACCAAACAGCACCACAGGTTTTCGTCCCACATGATCAGAAATGTATCCAAACGGCAAAACTGTCGAGCGACAATCAATACAGGCTTCACCACGGCAAGAGAAAATACGCTCACTCGTCAAGAGACTCATTAGAGAGAACACGGATTCCTATAACGGCGATTGAGTGGTCCTGTTTGGCCAGTAGCGAGGCAAGTACTCACTATTAATCCCGAGTAGAAACCAACTCGCTCTGGATCGTCCGTCACCCCAATCTCGACGACCATTCTGAAAAATGTAAGGTTTCAACGCCACAATAAACCCTGCTGAGGACAACTTACGCATTAACGAATGGGTAGATCAACTCGAAAGCGAGCGGGCATATCGAGTTGAGTGCCATAAGCACAATCAAATTCCTCCATGGGAATGGCGTTTTCTTGGGTTCTGTGCTCGGCGTTGCAGCTCCCCCTCCAGCTTGAAGTCCATCCTCTCGCGAGTCACGTTCAGGCAGCAGAGGTTGTTCCTCGAACTGGACAGCTACTGGACCTCCGGGCATGGTCGTAGACGGGAAGAAGGACGATCGAAAACGAGGAGACTTTTCATACAGCACTCTACCTGAGTCATCCCGGTTGGTCGTTGGATAAACACACCAACTCTCACAGTCGTAGTCTGATTAGTATAGATTGCTGCAGGACACTTCGGTTCGACCGGATAATCAGGAAAGCCATGTGCTTCGATGAGCTGTCATGTGTGGGGTACCGCAGCCCTGTACAAGCGGAAAGATTTTCATGTTGGTATGAACAATCGTTCGGCCGACGCTATCGAAAACGAAGCGCTTGCGCGCCCACAGAATGAAATCCCAGGCTGACCGCGGTGATCCATGCCGAGTAGAGGTTGAAACTTCCAAAGGTGAGAATGTACGACCCGTGCCCCGAACGTGGGTCGGAGTATCCAAGTAAAAGTGATCTACATGGTCATCCTTGTCAAAGGGGAATAGGGGTGAGTGGCTACCGTAGTTGTTGTCAAAATATGTTGACATTGCAAAAATCTCGTTGACCGAACTTATTTGCCTTTGTTTTGATGTGCATACCCCCTGATAATTGGCGCTGGCATAATGAGAGACGTGCACGGGCGCTTGGTTTCGCTTGATACCATGAATTAACGAATAAGACTACGAAAAGGCTACAATTTTGTGGTTTTGGGTTGGTTACATTCAGCAGAATACGAGTAATCAGACAGTGGAACAGAGGAATTTGGGTTTCTTTTAAGTTTTCGCTCAGATCTACAGCCCAGCAGTCAGTCGATGATCGCCCAACAGTCGAGTTTGACTTACAGTTTCGTGCTGCAGTTGGCGCTAGCGACTAGCCCGGTCCTTAACTTGCAGTCCACGTTCTCGCATAGCC
>WSLM01000665.1:0-13654 GCA_019677335.1 Ceratobasidium sp. UAMH 11750 | reverse complement strand
CCACGTTGATTGCTCGGTGCTTTTAGTCCTCAGAAGCACCCTCTCTACTTCTGCTCTATCGGCGACAATCACCAAGCAGGTTTTGCCAAGCAGAACCTTCAGCCCCTCTGCTTCGGACACACGCTCAATCCATCACAGGACGGTGCTCACCTGAGAAATCGGTCCATGTTTGCTTGTTATACTGTTGAAATAATCCGCGTTGTTTTTCTTGCCACCATCCATGAAACGTACAAGGTCAGGAATGTTGCCTAAAATACTCGTGATTGGGTCGTGTGGAACACCAAGGAGTGGCTTAGGCAGGATCCAAAGGTAAATTAAGCGGGCAATAGTGACGAAGGAGAGACCTGCAAGTAGCGGGCCTAGATATTCAGAACTTCGAATAGTATCCATCGTGTAGCGAAGTACAGAGCAGGGAGGGAGAGAACAACAGGCTTAGTGATATCCTCTTAGTCCAGTTAGTTTAGATCCGCTAGAGATCAATTAGCTAGATCCACAAGCGTCTAGCACATTAAGAAGCACTGCTCAGGTTGCGGAGAGCTTAAGCCGGGGGAGAGCGTGTCGGAGGCCGAGAGAATATTAGTCAGAGGCAAGCGGTTGGAATAAACCTATTCGCAACAGAGGATGTAGATAGAGCAGTATTCCTATCTGCGTTACCGGAGGCAGCGAGTGAGAGGGTACAAGCGAAATCGAGGTGGTGCAGGCCAAGAATGTCCAGCCACAACTTGGCCTGGATCACGTGACTTGAATCTAGATCTGAAACCAATCAAGCTACGGTCTAGAGAATGTACTGGGGCATTTATTGAGATAATTCTTTTTTGCATCTTTGCCGTTGTCTTGACGTCACACTCGTGCCACTGTGGTTAGCGTTGGGCAAGCGAATGGTGCCAATCGACGCTAGCACCAAGATCGCATACACCTACTAAACACCCAAGCATATCTACCATCTTCACTTCGCGAACATACGGCAGAATCTCTACTCTGTGTGCATCTCTTGTTCTATTTTGATAGTTTCGTGACGAGAGCAAACTAGACAAGATATTACACCACCGAATCCAACACATCCAACGCGTTACACTGAGAGCTGCATACATCATCTGTTGACTAGCAAACACGAAAACAACCGGCACAAATCAAGAGAAACAGAGTACTACTAAGCTTGAGCTCTGTTCACAAAATGTTCGGTTCTCAATTCACCGATACTCCTCTCAGATTACAACATTCCCGTGTCAGGGCTGCCAACCTCTTTTGCAGCGACATAGAACGCTTGTAACATCACATGAGTTATTTAAACAAGCAACCGTCAGGTATACTAGGTTGAGACTTACACTTCAACTTCGTCTTGGCCTTGCAGGTCACAGTTGTACCCTCTTCAACGTAAACTACATCCCCGGGTTTGATGGTACGGGTTTCGCCCTTGGAACTGTCAACGAGTTCCCCCTCCCCTATAACAACCAATTAGTCACCATCTAATTAGAATCAACTGCAGTAGAGTAATATTAACGCACCATCGAGGACAATCGAATACTCATAGCAAGGGTACTTAAAAGTAGCCGATGCCCCAGCGTCCATGACACCAACCCCGCAGCAAGTGGGGTGCTGTTTATCGCCGTTTCCGAAGTATTCGTGGGCAACTAGTCCCGGACCCGCTGTGAGGGTGAACGCAGTGGGAGTATCGGAACGCGGAGCGATCTGAATAAGAATAAATTGGTCAAGCAGGTCTCGGACTGCCGTCGAAGACCTACAAAGAGAGGCATTGGGTAAAGGTAGAGCACAAGCAGCCGTCTGCTGGTACTGGGGTAGCGTTATAAAGACCCTCGCCACCGCAAACGTACCCACACGGAACAAGCCGAGTAGGATGGCGGCAGCTGCACTGGTCTAAGCTTTATGATCCAACCTAGTCCGCGCTGGATCGGTAACCTACTAAGCGCCGACAGACGCCTCGACTCCGTTTGGCCTAGCCTAGTCCCCCCAGGGCCCAAGGCAGACTGATACCGTGCACCGAGAACCAGACAAAGAAAGCACGTTATCAGCATAGTCGCCCGTAGCAGAAAGGTCGCGTGTCCGAATGGGGTATTTAGGTTCTATGGGCTTGGTACGCGAGTTATCCCACCGACAAATCCGGTCAAAAAGATAAACACAATTAAGCTATTGGGGTTGGGGCATGTGTGCTGGAAGACCAATGCCTGTTCGAACACAAGCCGCTACGCACCCCCACCTCAGGGTTTGGGGGTGTTGTTGGCTTGAATACATAGGCGCCTATAGGTTAAGTTGTGTAGGGTTCGCGTAAAGCGTACAACCATCGTACGTTGTAGCCAATCGCAAAAATCTATATTCTCGACGCGTGGGGGGGCTATTCTTTCCGAGTCAAAGGGGTAGCTTGTCCAGCACGAACCTGGGCCTCGAACCACCTTTCAGGCTACCGAAAGGCAAGGATTGAAGGGCGCTCAGCTGAGGAGCGAGCCTACGCGGCCACCGCGGGTACCAATATTAGCCAAAGTGCAATTTGCCCGCCCCCCATGCTTTGCCAGTGAGGTAACGATACCTGAATTATAATGTACTACATCAATTGACAACATTTCCAGGCCTGGGCTGAACACCGATTGCCTCAAATTGCGCCTCTGACCATCGTTCGCAGATCTGCATCGCAACCTTCATGCTGACCATACTTGTCAACCCACAAGCAGGTATAGACTTCAACCAGGCTCTTTGTGTTGCCGGGTGCTGCGCTACCCCCTATGTGACAAGTACAAAAAGGTGTAGTAAGGGCAGTCTGATTGCAAAACCCGTTCGATCCGCGGCGTGTACGGTGGCTGCATACCCGCAGAGGGTGGGCGACAGGCACCCACCCACAAGGCAATCCCGTGCTCGGCTAAGCCAGGACTGGTTGGGCCAGCTGGTCTGCGTGAGGACTCACCACTGTCTCCTAGAGATCGAAATACGAGGGCCAGTCCGAGCGTTGCGGGGGGTGCATGTGCCGTATCATGTAGTAGACCAGTAATTTTGCCCCACATTCATGCCGTAGCTACGAGACACACTTATAAGGAACCCAATTGGTCGAGTCGAGCACCGGACAGCCTAAAACAGACTTGAAAAAATACAACGGAGATAACAAGGTCCAGCAAGTTGTTTGGTCCACAAAGTGGACATTGGATGCACCAACGGAGCACTGATTACCTACGATATCTCCTCAAAAGTGTGTTCAATCTGTTCCTTCCTCAGCCATTTTTCTTGAGGAATAAACCACCAACTCATCAAACCAAACAAGGTCACTCCGCCGAAAATGACCGGGCCCTAAGATGTGCTCAAAAGGCATTGTCCTATGCAGAGGTTGGAGACTCACGAAGTTGAGGGAGTTTGCCGTGACTGGAAACACATAGGGAGATGAAAACACCTGCATGCATAGTCAGCATGTATGCGGCCTTTTAGTGAAGGCACGGGTGCAATACTCACTGCAAACACAACCCCGTTAAAAAGGACTGTTGCAACATAACAAGGCTTTGAAAATCTACCCAAGGAGTACCTTGAATGTTTGAACTCATTCGGGGTCAACACCAAACGCAGCAAGGCAATAACCCCATATGAGGCAAAAAGTGGTAACCCTCCGCCGCTTATGAGCGAGACAAAAGCAGAGGTACTGGGAAGAATTGAACATAGCAACGCTGCACTGATCACATAAACCAGTGTTACAGCGTTTTGTGGGCCTCCGTCGCGGGAAGTTCTTGATACCCAGGATGAGAGGGGAAGTGCCCCGTCGCGGGCGATTGAGAAAATAAGTCGTGATGCGGCGAGCACAATGATGCTGTGGCTCTGAAGAATAAGTATCATATGCGCAGTGGTCAGACCTTTCTCATTCAACAGCCACAACTAACGTATCGAACTAACCAACTGCGCCGAAATAACCGCGAGTACCGTCATAAAGGTGCCCCCCCCTCGACCGAGAGCCCAGGTATAGATTAAGACGAACGGCTGCGGTGCGTTAAGCGAGAATAACGTGTTGACATCGGGCGTGCAAAAAAGGAACAAAATCGTCGTGATAAATCCGCCAACGCTTGTTGTGATTGCGCTAGTGAATATGCTTTGAGCAGCAACGACGCTTATTCACGTAAAACATGTCAGTGACAGAACGGGATGGGCCGAAACGCGAGATCACCTTGCATCTTTTGTTTCCTCTGCGACATGTCCGGCGGCATCAAAGCCTCCGAGAGATCCGGCCGCAAAGAGGAAAGATAACATCCAGTTCCAGGCCACGGGTGCGCCCGTTCCATTGTCTAAGGGGTTACCTGAGTCAGGTAGTCGCGCATGCATAACATGTGACTCGTACATTGAGTGAGAAATGCTTCGCTTGGGGTGCGGAAGCCGTACGTTTTGCTGACTCCGATTGGGAGCCAAATGACACAAAGCACAAAGTCCAGAGTCATAAAGCCAACTGACGCGCGAAGGACGCCCGCGAATAAACGTGCTATGGGTTGCTCAGTCAGCAAGTTTGCTAGCTCCCCCAACTACGATGTAGAGCGGCGCAAAAATAAATAGAGAAAATAAATGAAAAAAGGAAGCCGGGGTGCACGGCTAGGCGAATGACAATGCAAAGGATTTAAATACTCACTCGGTAAATAGTTGGCAAGAACAGCGAGAAGTAGTAATAGTTCGGAGATAAGCCACACTACCGCCCTCCATTTCACGTTGTCGTTTGATACACCTCCCGGGAACTCGAGGTCATAGGCCGTAATAAGCGACAGGAGGTAGTTGGCATTACCCTGAGTACCCAACTCGTGAGTGCATGCATCCTAGCGCAGCAAGCCTGATCAAACCAGTGCGGCTTACCTGGCCCATCCCAGCAACAAACGAGATCCAGGTGGTTGAAATCCACCAAGCAACAATACATCTACTGGAAGTTGGTACCGCGATAGATTAACCTTGGTTTAACGCTACGGCTTACCCCATAACACGTCCATACCGAGGGCCAGCTGCTTGCGTGGCCCACACATATATACTCCCGCTGATGGGCAATGCGGAGCATATCTCTCGGAGTACCAACGCAGTTATGCACATGAAAGGAGCAGCAATTAAAAATGAGGACCACATGGCGACTGGCCCACCGGCGAGAACACCGAGGAAAAATAAAGCTCTACAATACGCGACAGAGGTTGGGTGCCCATTATGTTGGCCAAATGTCAACCAAGAGCATTTTAGTTGGAAGAAAATATGCGCATGGATAGACGCACCGAATACTACCGATGAAATTAGTGGCGCAAAAGCTTGAAGCAAAACTCTCGATTTTTCCCAGTGTTCGTTTCAATTCCTGTGCGCAGGAGATGATGAATGGCTTGGTTGATGGGAAAATCAGGTTGGTCCGCACGCACCGGGGTATAGCCAAGGTTTTGCTGTTAGAGAGTGTGCAAGATGTTAGATTATTTATCTTCTGTACGCAGGATATGCGGAAGATGACGGAACAAGACCACACTGGCGCAGATTGGCCTTAGGTGGAATACACGGGGAAGCCTTATGGTAGTCTCTAATGATTAATGGGATGAATTACCAGTTGCTCCCGGTCATGATCAGCAGGCAAAGTCTCCACGTTATCGACGTCCGAGCGCCTCTCAGGGGAATCTGGCCGCAACATAGTGTACTGAAGTTATAAAGGGGGGAGCGAGGGGGATAGACGTAAAAACGCTTCACATGCGGCTCGATCTATTTAAGGATCAGTGTCCATTGGCATAATCCTCGCCGCTGGATAGCCCAGATAACGGCGACATACGCCACCGCCAAAGTCAGTCCTCACCGACTTCGCCCTTTGCATCTTCGGCCGGATGGAAATACAGGGTCGGCATCTCCCAGCCTGAGTTCTAGGCTCGCCACAAAACTGGCCCGAGCATGTGAGCCATGAGGAGGCTTGCCTGGAACCTTCGCCCTCTTTGGTAATCGCTTGTTTGCGCCTGTGATGACAAGTGATCGACGGCACAAGCGCCCCAAGGGCTCCGGGCTAACTTCTGCATTACAGTAGCAGGCTCCCAGGAACGGCATACTTCGGATCTGCAGCAGAATCTGGATACGCACGCAACCATGATCGCATCTTTCGTAGTTTTTCTCATGTATGTCCACCTAGTCATTGCGGGCATGATTGTTGTGACCGCCACAACCAGAAAGAAAACCACGATATCGCTCTAGAATTCACCTGCAAACCGCATGTCACGTAGGTACACAGGCGCAAAGCTCTTGTTTGGCCTATCATTACAGCTCATGTCAACAAGTTGCACCTTGGGTAGGTCAGGCGCATGCCCTTGAGTTTGAGTGCGTGTCCGAGGGCAATCGCAGTGGCGCACGCGACCATGCGAGCATCGACCCCGACAACCGCCCTACTAGAGGGACAGCTCTTCAAAAGTGATGATCGGATGGCGCAGGAAGAGGGAAGGTGGAGGGAGCGGAGAGGCCGTACAATAAAACACAATGATTCAGGGGAATACTCACGAGAAGCCATTCGTTCCATGGCTTAGCGTCGGGATGGTCGACCTCGAATATCGCCCAGTTTGAGTCAGTCTCGCGGTCGGCCCGAATGCAATAGCGCCAATCGGTAAACAGATAGGCGTTATTGAGTAAGACGATGGCTGTTCCAATAGACCCAGAAAATCTAGGAGAAGTGATGAGCGGGTTGAGTCAAGTAGAGGTGGAGGGAAAGTGTGCTCAATTTTCCGTTTGAATTTTTGGGATCTCTCGGCTCTAGTCTAACAGTATATGATTGGATAGCGGTGCGTTAAGACATGCTTCAGTCGTCTTGAAACATCACCTGATAGAACATTTAGCTTCATACCCGCACTGTATTGGCCTACAAGTCTGATGACCGCCTTCGCCGAGCAGCCGTCTTTAACAGAGAACCCCAGTAGGAACGGGTCGTTAATGCAACCCGAGTAAGAGGGATCGACGATGTGGATGCGAATTTAATGTCATTTGTGGCCAAGTGGTACCGCATTCGCAGCTATCAGTTCACCGACTCTATGTTCCGCACTTTCAGATGGGCAGCCTGGTTAGCGATACACGAGTAATGTTCCCGTATAATCACAGTGTCATGCTATGGCTTTGATCGGATAGGATAGCTACGATAAATACCACCAGACCAATTTGTCCGACAATGTAGATGTGAGCGCACGTCCCGACATTTCCTGAACGGCGCGCATATATACAATTCGCGGCCGCAAACGTTATTTGGCGATTGTGACCAATTCTCCGCGGGTTCAGACTTGTTACCTTCTTGCGTGTTGTGAGCAAGGTGCCTAGGTCAACTCCAGCAGATAACGCCGAGACAGAATGTGCGCATACAAACCACCTTTTCGGTCACTTTGACAATATATTGATCCTTGAACTTCATTTATCATAACAACTAGTCGGGTATCTTGACCAGCGTCGAAGACGTGCTTGCTAACCAGGTCAACCCCCCGTGTCCATCGGCAAACCAGGTTGTTCGTTCCATCTGAGGTACGGGCGGGCATGTATCCAAAGCACCGGCGTCAACATAGCCTCGGATTGCTGTCCGCTCTCAATCCTCCCGTAAGAAGTCATGGCGGGATCAACAGACCGTCTCACTGGACCCATGAGTACGCCCTATATGCGCACTTTTGCCATTGTCTTGAACTCATCCTTGGGACACTGTACGTAGTTAGCGTCGTCAGCTCTATGCATTCAAGCGGTTCTGTTGCCGGCACTTGCGCCGAGGTTGCACGCAAGCTGGCAAACACAGGTAAATATCACTACCACTATTACTTCGCCGGGGTACGGCGGAGCGTCTACTCTATGCAAGTTAACTGCGCTTGAATTTGACAAGGCCATGGCGAGTTTCCGACCGATAAATACATAAGGCAACCTGCTACGTCGCGTTCAACGCACTGCACTAAAGGTCACACTGTTTATACAACTATCAAACTGCAGAAACAATCAATGCAAATCATCAGGAGCAACCGAGTACCAGCCTCAGTCCGGTTAACACCATATCTTGTTTTCCATTGCTAATCCGACGTCCCCATTGTTGGCCCAGGAACTTGAACCGGCTCGGACTCCGAACTACTTGCCACCTCCTGGACATGCAAGGAGGGGTAGCCTGGGTTTGCTCCGTCCGGGTGCGGAATCTTTGCAATGCCCGGTTTGTAACTCTCCTTCAACTCTGCCAGCTTGTCCCGCCAATCGGTTGAAGCGCTGTCCTGATCTAGACCTGCCTCGCAGAAGTCAACGACAAGTTGCATCGTGCAAAGCAGACTCTTGCGTTGTGTAAAGCCCTCTCGTGGATGCGCGAAAATAGCGTCCAGACTGACTAGGCTAGGGTTATTGAGCCCGATGAACGTGTTGCGGAGGCCTAGGAGAGGTGCGAGAGCAGCCTTACGGCGCTCGTGTGGGTGATTACGGTTCGAAACAACGCTGGCTACCAAGAGCTCAAAGTGCAGGGCTGCAATGGGAAGGGCGGGTGTGTCGGTGTAAATCAAAGTTCTGCACAGTTGACCCAGTAATTCTCCGTTGTCATCCGAGTCGAATAGCACCACCAAGTCGTCTGGAATTGGCTGTGCGTCCACAATGTTGAGACACAAGGTTTGCAACTCGTGAGACTTTGCTTGGCACAGGGCCATCAGGGCAAGGACATAGAGCTTCGCGTCTTGGTGAAATAAGAGCGGTAGAGTAGTAAATGCCGCACGCAATTCATCGTCGGGGAGCTTGCCACTAGCGATCGAGCTGAAGGACTGAAGAATCGGCGTGTAAACCTGTTCCCACACCGAGTAACTTGATGGCAGGGTTTGTATGCTGACCATTGACCTGCTCCAGGGGACAAACCGAGGTACACATTGCATGGCCCCGTTGATGTAGCTAAGCGTAGTAGATCGAATCTCTGGACCATTAAAGTCAAGCTGGGGCAGTAATCCGTAGAATCCAAACATAAACAGAGCCATCGTTGTATCCTCGTTTGGCTTATGAGCTTGATAATACCGCAGGACATCTACAGCCCGCTCTTCCCTAGCGTTGACGTCTCGGGTTGGGCGCTCGCCCCTAGGATACGAACCTGATGCGAACGTCGCGCATACAAGTGCAATGGCGGCTGCGCGAGCGGTGCTTGGGGCTGTGCCGTGGTACGAAATAAAAGTGTTTACGAGTAGGACGGGTAGCAGGCTGTGCGAGTCGGGTCGTTCCTCTCTCGGCCAAACCCCGATGAGATAGTGGGCAGTAGACCTCACGAGGGAAGAGAATACAGGCGCGGAGATGTCGGTGTTGGTTCGTAATTGTCGTTCAATGAGGGAGGTCATTACGCGTGGCGCCTCGTCAAGTTGAGAGCCTACAAGCGTATGCCCTTGTGACCAATGACAGAATGGAATGGTGGTGGTGGCAGCGGAAGCAAGCAGGTCGTATTCCGCTGGTAGATCCAAGGCCGGTTTGATGCGGCTAAATCGACGTTTTCGATGGTCAGCTCCAGCCACGTGGAGATGAAAACAAGCCAGAGAAGAACGTACTCTGTATTTCGGCTGTGAAAGCTATAAATACTGTCGAGATCTGTTGTACTATCCTTCGCCCTACCGGAAGCACCAACCCATCTGTCGTTGACCGTTCTAAAAGCACATCCAGACATGATCTCCCCGTAGATCTGGTAGTATCTCCGTGCAGCTGGCAGGTTATCGCCTCGTTTGAGGTAAGAATCTAACCGGGGGAGTACATATCCAAGAATCCCACTTTCGATTAGAGGCTCATGAGGTAGGTCGCTATCTGCGCCTGTAATTGCCTGCAGCGCTATGTCCACTGAGCGTGAATCCTCACAGTTGGCAATGAGCCAAGATAACATCTGACTTGTGATCATGTCCATGGGGACTGTTGTGTAGTTATCGCTAGAATCGTCATGGCCACGGCTGTTCGCGATTTGCCTAGAACGGAAGACTAGAAGCGGGAAGAAGATGATGATCCTTACAAATAAAAGGCATAACACCCAATAGATGAAGAGCACGAAGTCTTTAAGACTTTCAAGCCGGGTACTGCTCGCATTCCCAGTCGGATCTGGAATCTTATTGGCGACGTATTCCAAGAGCAGGAGAGCATATAAGAAACCACGCCTCCTCGTATTTGCGCAGATAGCCATAGAATCGGTGAACACGGCAGCTGCAGGTGTGCTATATGGGCAGAAGGGATCCAAGGAAGGCAACACAGTAGCGCATATATAGACGAGAGCTGCTGATCCTGTCACCACGATCACAGGAATAGCCACAGGTGTGTTGAGATCCCACAGGTGCAAGCATAGCCCTGCGGAAAACAGCACTAACCACTGCCATCAGCAAACGTGGCTATTGCTCGCAAGATACTACTCACGCAACGCTATGTGCATCACACCAGGCAGGTACGTTAGTACATTCATCATCTTCCACCTCTCGATACCATTCCACTTTTTTTGCCGGCGTCGCGCCTGCTCGTATGCTGACCCGGATCGACTAGACATGAACTTGTAGCACCACTCCTTCGCAAGCATGGCAACAAGCGACACGGCCACACTCAGACTGAGAGATAGAATCCACAGGATGTTGACGATCACAGCGGAGCGAGATGGTGAGAACGAGGGGGTATCCAGTCCGTCGGCGGGAGATGGTGTCACGGGTTGATTGTTGGCAATGGCGGCTAGCGTCTGGGACACGATGAGCAGAGTCTGCGCTGATGACTCGGCAGGATCTGGCTTGAGGTCGCCTAGACTCTCTACAATAAATCTGGATAATTGGAACCTGGGTAAAGCACGTCACATCAGAACCTCATGGACCTACGCTGTGGATATGGCCGAGAACAGCGCAGCCTGCATTGAAGTTCTTAGCTGATAGACCAGGAGAACGAGATACAGTACGTTAGCGCTCACAAATACTACGATTACTGAGTTAGTGTAAATTTTAAGGCAGCTAAATTAACAACTCACTCAATAGTACGTCCAACGAACTAGTTAGGTCTCGGAATAAGTGACACGAACATCCAGCACGGGTGTACTTACTTGTTTTTCCCATCGACCATTTCCTTGTCCCATTTGTCTGTTTCCTTCACGTATGTTCTCCACACCCGTGCCTCCCTAGCCATCTCCGCACCGGGCTCATCAGGTAGATCCTTAATCTAGCCCACGGGCGGCGAAAACCAGAAATTAGAGGTGGGAAGGAGGTACAAGTTTAAATGGTACCTTACGTCTATCGCCTTTGCCTTCGCTTTTGGATTTGCAGGTAGGATGCCTGGTGCCATCTCACGGTAAAGCTCTCACTCGCGTTGGATCAAAATTTGGTTGCAAGAGGGAGTCGGTTTAGGTGCAACTTGCCTCGTTGCAGTGACGTCACATGTCAGTACCTCAGCCACAGGGTTTAAAATTCGCATACACACAGGAGAATTAACCGAGTAGCTTTGTCTCCTGAGTCCGATTATTCCCACGACATTTTCGTGAACCTAAGCCCGCAGTTAATGATACTGGAGCATGGTTAACGAGCATATCAAATCCACTGAACGCCACAGTAGTGTAGCTTTATTGGACACGGGAACAAATACATAGCTAAATTCACCTCGAAGTCTAGCAATCAGTCTTCGTCCAAATTTATCCCCAATACTACACAAACCTGATCATGCAGCAGCCCGTAGGATTTCCAGGTCTGGGTATTAGAGGCGGGGCATGCGGGTTATCCCGCAGAACTCAAGTGACTCACCTTAGTGCCACCCGGTTATAAGTTCGGGCGGTCTGTTTGATATTTTGAAGAATCCGAAAGGGTGAAGGCAGTTGCAAAGACTTGGTGGACGCCCCTGCGGCTTATGATCGGGATATTATATATATCACAGCATAAAAGGACAAGTTGAAACCAAAAGGAGTGCGGTTACACAGTGCAAAATAATGCCCAACTACCAGTGACTCGCAAGAGGAGTATCCTGCTCGGCGTCCCCCATATTCGAGTCGCTCTCGCCCGACAGCTTCATGAGTGATTCTTTCCGTAGGTTTATGCGCCGGGCATCAACCGAAGGAACTGGAGATCGCCTGTACCTTTGCTGCGATTCTGCGATGGATCCTGGTCGTACCGAGCGTAGTCCACGAAGAGAAACGTCTTGCGATGAGGAATGATCACTCCTAGCTGAAACGGATCGGTTAGGAACCTTCAGAGGTGCTGTCGGCCGAGGCTCTGGCAGGGTAGGGGAGGACCGAGTGGAAGAAGAAGTTTCAGAACGGAGCCGGGAAGCCGGTTTCATTCGTTGTGCGCCGCGAGGTTGAGGCTGTAGTTCGTCGCCAGTATGCATCGATATACCGGAGTCGCTGTCCGTGTCGGTGAACTGTGATCGCGCCTTTGAATCCTGACTAACGCCATAGGCGGCTAACGCGTGCTCGAGGTTAAGGGTCGAATCAGAGCGACTCAACCGGCGTATATCCTTCAGGCGGTTTTGTATGAACGTCGACATCCGCTTGTTGGCCCTAAAATTACGCATATGTAAGCAAACGGAAGAATGAACAGATAGAGCGAGCGTACTTGGTGACGGATTGCTCCTCATAGCTTGACGACAAGTTGGTTGGCCCTCCTGCTCGTTGTGTATGCGCTGCGGCGAGTCGGTCACTCTGACCACTTGGCTTGGGCTTCTCCAACCGCCTCCGCTCCCGGCTTTCCACGGTCGTCACCGAGGACACAGCTTGGGATAAAACTTGGTCGAAGGTCACAGTCTGGCGCTTGCTGCGTGCGGTCCGAGTTCCTCGTGTTGGCTGTGACAACCCCACATCGTCGAGATCATCCGTAAACCCAATCTGACGAGTGAGCACGAAGAAGGAACCATCTGATATGCGTCGGCGAAGAAGGTTCCAACGAGCGCGGGCCGGGTTGGCTTCCTTGGCCGCGTTATAGAGGCTCAAGGCCGCGTGGTCGGTATAATACGATTCTAGCCGCTCCGCGATACGTTCCAGATATCTCATGAGCACGGAAGCGATCTTGTATAAGGCCTAAAAAATTATGGTTATGAAACAAACCCTACGGGGCGAGCCAAATCTGACTCACTTGTTTCTCCTTGCCCGGATAACCCTTAATGACTTCCGCAACTCGATCGAACGCGTCAAGCCCAGCGCATATTTCATCACGCACATGTTCCAATAACTGGACGTCGAGTTCGATTGCGGCTTGCGCGTAAGAAATAATGCCGTTTTCGAACGCTTGTGCCGCGCCACTGTTCCCAACGAATTCTCCAATCTCAGCAACTGTTTTCCGGGCAGCCAGCGATGCGGGCGAGGAATGAGCGCGCGAAATAGTGCCCATGAGGTCTGGGAGGGCACCGTTGTCTATGCTAGACGCCAGCGCGAACGTGAGTTGGAAGTAGATTTCGTGTATCCTGTAATGCACGCAATCCAGTTGAGTATATGCATAAAATTCTCGTAGCCAAACACCCACTTAGTACCAAATAGATTCGGGAATCCGTTCTGGATCAAACGCGATTGAAACTGACCAACCGGAGGACATATTAATTCCGCTGCCATAGATAAAAGGCAAATCCATACCTGATAGAACTTGCGCACGCCGCCGATGTTTAGTAGACCTAAACATATGATGATTGTTATTGAGGCCAAGTCGTGTTTTATTAGGATCTCACCTCCTTGGAACCAAATACGAGAGTCTTGCAAAATGCTTTGGGTTTCGAACGACATGGTTGTCAAGCCCTC
>WSLM01000662.1:0-13693 GCA_019677335.1 Ceratobasidium sp. UAMH 11750 | reverse complement strand
GTCCAGAAAACGAGATCATTTGTATGTTCCTTGTTCGTTGTTGGCCAGAACCAGAAGAAGAGTTTGCGCGTCTCATTAGCGTGGCCCGAGATTGGCATCAGCCCTAGTACAATTTTGTTCAAAAATGCCATCTTCGATGGCATGCAAATGAAATACCACCACAACGAGCACTCACCAGCCCAAGACGGACCAACGTCAAAATCAACCTCCGGGATCTTGGTCCCATCCACAAGATACTTTTTTGCTTCTGGGTTGGAAAAGCGAATAGTTGGATTCTCACATCGTGTTTCCAACACAGTGTCAACGATAGGGGCAATAGGGGTGCGACGTGCCAAGGCTGAGTGCCGCTGTAGACCGGCAGAGAAATGCGGGGGACGCGTGCCAGCGAACACCAAGCTTGCACCAGAGAGGAGCGCCAGAGGCAGAAGCGACAATCTCACCATGGTAAGAGCGAGAGGAAGAGACAAGAAACTCGGAAGCGTAGAGCATCTTTTATAGGGGCATAACTGAGACATGTTCAGAGACCCGATTTGCCTGTGTCAGTCCGTCCATGGGCTATTTTTGTGCACCATTTGCATGCGAAGAGATAGGCCGGAAGATAGGCTCAAGCAGCAGTTACGAGACGAGTGTCACCCATGTGCTTCCACTTCAAAGCCCGTGGGAGATAAGGCGCGATAAGATGATTTTAAAAAATCATATCCACTTCCATGTGGTAGCTATTACAACCGACAGGGGGGCACCATGGACTGGGTCTGCTGTGGATTGCAGGGAGTGATAACAGGGAACAAGAGCCAGATAAGAAGAAGGTGTACCTGAAATAATTGGGGGAGCTGTCGGGCCAGGCTTATGTAGTCAATTAAAGCCGGAACCAGTGACCGAGGCCAAGTCAAGGCTCACGTGTGATGCCAAGTTGAAATTGACCTGCCCAACAGGTCACGGCATGATACTCAGCACGGACTCGTTCGCTTGCTGTACTCAATGGCAAAGATAGCACCAGACAGGCGCTCTTTGTTCAAGCTACCTTGCTAGATTGGCTCAGTACTGTTATAAAATTCAGACACTCAGATGTCCATTCAAAGCTCGGAATGTACAGTACAGCTTAAGAAATATACATCGCAATCGTAGCGTTCATTTCACAGCCGGAACAGACACCCGCAGCGATTCAATCATATGCCACACAGAAAGGAGACAGGAAACCACTTCACGACTTGTTCAAACTTCTTATGTACCGGTTACTCGGCAGACCCGTTGGCGTCGAGGTTCTGGCAAAGAGTTAGCGACCTTGTGTTTCAAACGCGATAGGTTTGACTTACCTCTTTGTCATCCCAGCGGCCGCAGCGTTTGCCATGGGGGCAGCAGCGAACCTTGCCGTGTTTCCAGATGCAACGGTGGCTGCCGAACACATAGTAAATCTCGTATCTTTGGGGTCAATGCAAATGGATGCTTACCCAGGCGGGCAGCATTTTCCTTCCTTGCAGCAGTTCCAGCCCTTGGCGCAGCATCCCTGTCCAGCACGTTAGTCGGTGCGTATGCCGACAAGAACCGAAATCATACCTTGCGGCCACAGCCCCTGTGACCCGTAGGGCAGCAGCCTCCGGCGTAGCACCAATAGTCCTTCTTGCAGCACCTTTTGTTCGGGCAAAGGCGTGCACCCCAAGGGCAAACGTGCTTCTCGGACTTGTTGGCTTCGTTGTTTTCGAACGATTGCTGAAAACCGCCGGAAGTAGGCGCAATGTCTAGGTCGGTCTCGCGCTCGACAAGACTGTCGGCGGGAAGAGGCTCAGCAAACGAGAGCTGGAGGACGGAGAGAAGAGCGAGGATGAAGAAGGTGAGGAAGTTGGTCGAACGCATTCTGTGAGAGTCGTCAGAAGGCTGGTGAACGAGTTGTTCGAGCGCGGGTCTTTTTATCCCGGGTGCGTTGTCTTGAGCGCTCGACTTGAAGGTCCAGCCGAGACTCTTGGGCTGTCAGCTGAGTGGTCTGGTGCTCCGTCCAGAGCGCGTATCGATGGCCAGCATCAAGTCAGATGCTCGAGGGAGGCGTGCAATAACGTGCTGTAAACGTGCATGTATGCGCCCGGGGTTGCTAAAGTGGGGTGGTCCGGTCGTCCAAAGCGATGAGAGCTGACGGCTGGAACTGAAATCTCCAGTAAATCGGTGCAATGTTGCGCTTGGTTGTGAGTCGGGCTATGCACCTTGCTGAAGATCGGCCATTGAGTCGATGCTTGGCGTGCCTTGGCGCTCGTCGTGAGGACCCAATTCGATGCTAGTCAGGTCCGAATGACGCACCACGGTCGTAATTTGAGCCCCACGCTGTCACGGTTTGATCATTTATGGACTCGGAGCTTGATCGGGGTAGCGGGGATGTGGTTTACCCCGCATTTAGGGGCGCCTATGTTCGACGCTCACTGAAGACCAAGTGCAGAGACCAACAGAATAAAATAATTTGTGGGCGACTCGGTCAGACAGTCAATACACAAAGTGAATAGCACGTAGATGAAAACAGGGTATGGGGTTTGCTACAGAATACACAAGTTGGTTGTGCATAATAGTCAACCATCCGTCTACACGAGGCTACTTTTTGAAAACGTGTAATCAGACGAATGCTCTCGAGCTTGACAGCTTGAGTCTCCTGACCTTGACATGTTCGGCTCATGCACAGACCTTCCCATTCGGGCAGCACCGAATTTGTCCGTTGTACCTGTTGCTCTTGTAGCAATAGTATCTATGATTCGAGTTAGCCAGATAATCCTTTGAAAATGGCTAACTCGGACTCACCCCTTCTTACAGCAGCTTCCGCCCTTGCAGCAGTTCCAGCCCTTGGCACAGCATCCCTATTTCAACGCGCTAGTCAGCGCATACATCTTTCCACGCGGATGGAGGGCCATACCTTGCCATCACAACCGTTGTAGCTCGTAGGGCAGCAGCCCTTGCCGTAGCACCAGCAGCCCTTTTTGCAGCACTTTTTCTTTCCACAGCACCGGCCGCCAAGAGGGCAACACGTGCCAGGGTCATTGCTGCATAGGCCAGTGCTAGCGGGGCAGGTGAGCTTGGCGCTAGCCTTTGCGAGCGTCCCGACGTCTACTTCGTGGTGTTGCTCGAAGCTACCAGAGACGGGGCTGATGTCCGAGGTAGAACGAGCAGCGAGGTCATCGACTGGGACTGGTTCGGCGAGGGCGAAAGAGAAAATCGCGAGAAAGGACAGGAAAAGACTGAAGCAGGTGTAAGAGCGCATGGTGGGGTACACTTGTCGTCGCGGCAGGTAATGGGTAGGGGGATTATATACAACTTTCTCAGTAAATGACCTTATTGTGCCTGTGTTGGTATGATCGCCGATATTTGATCAACAGGCAACAAATTTGTCATGTTCAATTTATTTGTCTGATTGAAATGTATCTGAGAAGCTCGATGACCGAAGAAGGTTCGGGCAGATTCACCGGAAGCCTAGGTGTATGCGCTCAACATGGGCAACTATTTGGTTGTTGGATATTCTAACCAAAGTGCCCAGTTAAAGCTATACGGTCACCTGCCCATTTCACATGCTCAACGGACTTCGATATTTGTTCGCCCTTGGTTCACGAGTTCCAAGAAGTACAGGAACATAGCGACGGTTGGAAAGGAATGAGCGCTTGCTCAATTTCATCGGTCAAAGAACGCAAGCTTAGCGGGCCCCGTTGATCCTTGCGATGCCCCAACTTGTTTGATGTCTCGTAATGCCCACGCAACCAAGCAGACGGATGAGCACCTAAGTAAATGCATTTGAATTCTGGATGCTTGGCACAATGTCGAAACGCCAAATGGTTGGCAACTATTTTGTGTAGCAGTCTCCAAATTTAGCATGTGAATAACGAGGGGTAATCTAATAGATACTTGATATTTTGGATCTGTTGGCCCCGGACGCTGTCGGGCTCAAGGGACGGAGTAACCTCGACCCAAACCTGATATAATATATACCCCTCTTGCGTGGGAAGGTTAACCGTTAGGTGGGAGTGTAATAATCTCAAGTATGAGTTCTTGTCGTCTGGTCTGAAATGATTGGAAGGCTTGCTGGAATCATGAGCGAAAAAATGCGTCTTGGTGTTGACTCCAAGAAGCCAAGTCCGAGCATAGCCGCTGACCCACATGACCGATCGAAAGACTTGCTCTTGATTCGCCCAACCATGGCGTCCCTACTTCGTCACTTTGCCCGCCACCGGTGAGCGCTGGGAACTGCCTCAAGTCTGAATTATTGTCGAGTTACGCCCAAATTTTAGGAGAATCGCGGCAGCGCACCTTATTCTAGGCTCCAGATTCGGGCAGGATAGTCCCTACACTGGCCGCTGGTGTACCGGATGTTCGCATTGGTCCCTCGCGCTGATTTGATCGGCTTCTTCTAGATGGGTGCTGGAGGAGTATGGGCGACTCAACCTAGGACTTTCGATCAAGACCCGGCGCCAGCAGCCCTCTGGGATCGTGATTTGCAAGCCTCTAGCTCGGGAACCTATGTTTGATAACCCCCTCGGTGGACCGTGAAGCACACTATAATTAATGGTATATCTCTTCGTTCCAGATGCTAGCAAGTGGGGTGCGTACCAAAGGAAAAACGTACTAGTAGCTCTCCGGGGGAAAGAACCTCAAACGCACGGCTCCAGTTTTCAGCCCATGAAACTTATCACATTTACGTGTCCTATATCGGCGGAATCCACCCAATGTTTGGCTAAATAGACGAGGCAATCCTATGCAGGATCATCACTGCGTTCAAGCTCTTTTGAAGTTCATTTTATTCAATCCATATATACGTTTAGAGCGCCCGAGTAGCCGAGTTTAGCAGGCAGCACACCCATGGAACTTGGATACGCCCGTTTGGAATTCAGTTGCAGGGAACTCGAAACTATCAAAGGTTGCGTAGTTGTGAGTTACAGCGAAGGCTAAGACCAAAGGCACTTACGCTAGCCAAACATCAAATGCTTGACAATCGGAACACATACCCTCGGGGCCTGGCATTCATCACTGGTGCATTGTTGGCGTGGCCCGGCAAGCCAAGCATGTTGCGGGTAATCGACTGTACCATTGTCCCGGATCACAGGGCGACCATCTGGGCCGATATGCCTGGACGAACATCAATATCCAGAACTTAAGGGGTCCAAACGTTATGAACACCTACCAGAGTGGTCCATGCTCTTCCATATCGTCGACAGCGATCTTGTGCGAATGCTGATCGAGTGTAGCAAGATCTGTGATGAAAGGGTTTTTGGCAAGGAATTTATCTGATTCTGTGTCCATGGCCCAGCGCTGTGTAGAGAGTAAGCACAAGACAGTAGAGAGGGCCAGAAGATTACATACCATGCCTCCCAACTGGGCTGGACCCCAGTTCGAGCGGGTACCGTTGGAAAGGCAAGCGTGAATCTCGCAGAAAGACCTTTCGTAATGGTTGTGGAAGCCGGCCTATCCGGAGCGAATAAGATATTTGGTGTCGCAGTGTCTTATGTAACTGACCGTCGTACCCGTAGCCTATGCGCAGTTGCAAAGCATTAGCCAACGAATGAAACTACAAACAGTGAATCCGTACCAACGTCCAAGCCTGAATATGGCAAAGCCTATCGAACGTATCATCGTTATACATCACATGGCTAAAATGGCATATTTGAGACGACAAGTAAAACCTGCATCAACAAATACACTCACTAGCCAACTTGGTTATAGAACGGCCAGTTGAAAGCTTTCAAAAATTTTCAGTAATTTTGGATATAATGATGGACTTGGACGCACTGCCTGGTTTAGCCCAAGGCCGGTCCCTGCAGGCTACCCACGGGAATACCAAGTCACGCGCGGCGGGCTGGGCGGTGAATGGCAAGAAATTGATTGTGGTGACGTCGTCCATGTTGCGATACCTCAAGCCGGGCAGCGTAGTCGTAATCGAAGATTCAAAACGAACAAAAACCGCGCCCTTCTCCCCGGCCTTGACAATCTTGTCGATAGCGTCGGGATCATGCTGGCTGCTTTCTGGGCGTCTATGGCGATGCCCCGTGTAACACGGCCACCTTTGGTGTCCCAAGACAGTTCGCCTATACGTTGTAAAGTGAGAGTATGTTGAGGAGTGGTAGTGCATAGACTAACCGTTGATAACCTTGACACCATCTTTTTGATAATCGTAGTTTTGATACCGGAATCCTTCGCCCAACAAGTACTCTTTACGTGGAGGAAGGACGACGATGGAGAGCACCTTGCCGCCAATATCGAGGAACGGCATTTCGCTGATATGTTCGGCGGTATCGGCACGTGGAATAAGGATTTTGACTTCGTCGCCAAGCTTCTCTGCCCTGATCACCGATCGTGTTTGCTTAGTATTGTTGAGCATAACACGAATAGCTGGGTTTGGCGTTACGTGGTAGCTGGGCACGGAGTAGGATATGGTGGCGACGTCCAGGGTACCGGAGCAGCGGTAGTTGGCAATGGCAATTCTCCCAGCAGAGGCGTTGGAGACCTTGTGTCGAGTAAAGCGACCGCGCAAAAGATCAACAGGCTTATAGACGTATGCCCCCATATTGGCGGCTATAGAGTATGTGAGAGCAGACCACAGATCATAATAAAAAATTACTTACGCCTATTCTCGGCTAAATTTAAGTTCGTCACAATCGAGTTCACTCAACGACTGGAGAAAGCACTTACGATATCCCATGCATGCGACAATAATCGAATCTATCCCATCACCGTCAAGGTCGGCGCACTGGACGTGATGAATGGTTCCAGTGTCTATACGTTGTTTGAGCATTCAAGTCATCAAGTATATCAAACGTTCCTCACAATCTTTTGTTTTGAGAGGGCCAAAATCGTCGATAACAAACCTGCGCCAATGTTCTTGGGCCACAATATTATCTGGGCACATGCCTCGTGGCTTGACATGGACCGACACAAGGTTACCGTGGAATGCCTGAAAATATTGCGTATTAGGAATCAGGAGCAACTATCGGCACCCTAACCCACCTCGCACGACGCGATGTAGCCGACACTATCATTTTCTACACGACCGGTAGCAACGGACCCCGAGCCCCAGTACGGATTATTGTGAGGTACGCGAGCTTGTGGGACGCCGGTGCCGATATTTTCGTATCTCCATTGGCCAGTCCTTTGCTCCATCCACAGTAGGCTGACCCCTTCACGACCGGCAACAAGTGCTCTGTCGAGCTCGTCTGCGGTTGTGGAGTGAATGATGTGAACGTCGTGAATGAGACGGAACACGCAGTCAAGGGGTCGGTGAGTCTCCCATTTGGAGGGAGTTCCGTCCTTGTCCCACTCGATCGGCGTGTAGATAGTGACTGGGGCCGGAGTCTCGCGGTCGCCTGACCTGACTACGATGGGTAGCGCCATGATCTCGAGGATCTTTTTTTGAGTGAAATACCCGGCTACAAATCGCCTTGAGTTAATAATAACCAAGAAACAAATCCAGCTCACTCTTGAGTCTTGCGCAATGGGGATTGCCACATTTATGTCAGCCTCCGTGACACAACGGATATTTATCGATAGACATACCAATGCATTGCAGGGAATTTGCCAATATTTCTCCGTTCCCAGGGCACTAGCTGGTGTCTGTTACCCGGGGTTTTCAGGTAGGAACCAATACCTCCGTCTTCATTCAACTGTAAAATGCGACTCAGTACAACCGCGTAGCATAACAATCAAATAACTTACATTGTCCATATTTGGGCCGTATTCATGACAGATGATAACTGAACCACAGCTGTCAGTTATAGATGTGGTTGTGAGCGCAAAATGAACTCGCCATCGTTGAGCCCCGATTTAGGGCGAAATTTTCCATATGTAACCGCGACGGGGAAGTTGAGCTGTTGAATTACAGTCACAGGCCACTCATCCGGGGGACAAAATTGACTCATGGTCGGAGTTAAGACACATATTAGAAGGTATTAGAGCGTCAATAAACTCACTTTTTCATTTCATGATAAGGATTCAAATGCATTTGGACGTCGCTAGGTATGGGCTGGCCATTGTCATCCTGGAAGCCAAGTCCATAGGCAATAACCCCTGGGCCAATAGGGCCCTCCTCGGGGTCAGGACGACTGCGGAATGGAAAAGCCTCGATCCAATAGCCATCCTTGAGGCCGGATGTGACGTTTGTCTCGGTGAAATGAGAGGGCCAAGCTGACGTGGAGGGAGCCTTGGCTGCGAGAGAGGGGACTCGAGTGATATTGATGGCGTCGTGTGAAGAGTGGCACGCCATATTGCAGGGCTCTCGGAAACGGTCAGAGAGAGGCGCGAAAGCGGACGAACTTGGTGAAAAGAGCTATTTTTGCTTCGTATCTTATAATCAGAGAACAAGAGGCGGTCCCAAGCCCAAAACACACGACGTAGACCATGAGACCAGATACCAAGTATTCAGTAGTCACCTTGTCGGCCGAAGGAGAGAAATGGGGTGGCAGCATGGGAGAACAGCTAGAATATGCCGGCGAGCTCTTGGACCTAGACGTAGATATCTAATCAAGCTCACACCGCCCATAGTTGCGGGGGCGCCTTGAAGGTATCCAGGCTTAGGGTTCGGCTGAATGGGTTCGAGGTGGTTGCATCGCCGACGTAGAAGCAGTGATTGCCTTCGCGATAAACGGTACGGACGCGTGATAAGTCTTGATCGTCATTGAGGCACCGACCATCGACCAGCGCAAGGGCAAGTTCCCGATATACAAGCCACGACCTTCTCGTAGAAAATTTCTCGACATTACATATTCGGCGGTGTGCCGGAGATCGACGATTTGTTGAGTGGTGGGCTGAACCGTAGAGGAAGTAGCGCTTGGCAAGAACGTGGTTGTGTTTACGGGAGTAGCCGGGCGCTAATTTCTATCCCAAGAGAAATTAGCGCCCGAGACCTGTACACCTCGAGCTTCAAAGTTCAGATTATATGCTACCGAAGATTGTAGGAGCGTCAAAGAGAGAATTTCGTGCCTGGAGCTCCCTATCCAGTCGAGTACTTGATACTGATTTTATCCAGACGATATCCACTGACCTCCCCTCTTTTTTCATAGGAGCCCTTTGCATCTCTATAACGAACAGCAGCCGGAAAGTAACTTTTTGGTATAGGCCCTTGGCTCTCTCCAATCGCCAGCTTTTACGCATCCAACCACCCAATAACCTCCTCTCAAACATTAGCTTCAGCCGAGTCCGAGCAAGGTGTAGTTGGAGATCGAGACTTCTGGCCTTAGCTGCGGAAGGGGAGGGGGTCAGGCGCAACGCTATCATTCCAATCATGCCCGCGAAGCTCGAAATGAGCGCCGGCTGATCTTTGAGGCTCATAACGTGTGCAGATAAGCGTTAACTCCATCAACAGAAGTTGGCGCCTCATTGGAGCTGAAGTGAAGTCGGCGCTCTACCCCGTTCTATGGGCTTTCCCAGATCATTCAATTTTTTTTGAGTGGAGACTGCATAGTATCTGGGGATATACCACTGCTTACAAGTCATTGGACTGGGTTCAAACATCCATAAACATCCACAGGCCGGCAGCGTGCTCTGATCTTCAAACTACTTCACATATGATTTCTGGACTATTTTGGTACACTACTCACTTGTACGCCTGGAAAATTTCACGCGGAGAGGCTTGATAATATCTATAAAGATAGGGGCAACCTATATTGTCAAGGTCGGGAAAGGTGGGTCAGGCAGTGTCTTCGATATAACCATGTGCTCATCAAATATTATCCACGACGCATATAATCATTTATCAACCTCTTTTTAGGCTTATCTTCAGCCGACTTCCAGGCTACCAGGCCATTTTGAATTGTTCTAGCCCTCGCCAGGACCAAAACGTTAAATCCCCAGAGGGCAAAGCGGTTGGGCGTAGTTGTTTTCGCTCCAATTGGACTCTCGTGAGGCTCCTGACAAGCGGCAACTCATTTTCTATATATTGGATACAATAAGGCAGTTGAATTTACGCCGCACCCTTGGGTGGGAAGAAATATATAAACCGGGGCGATTGCTCCCGTTCATTCGCTGTGATAGCACTATCTCCTCTCCCTAACCAAATACTCCTCACACGGGATTCTTCAATAGCTAGAGCCAAACATCTCAGCCGATATCCGTCTCCGACGTGTCCTGTACATCGTATATTCGGGATATTGGCGATTGTCGGCGGAAGAAGCCGCTAGAATAGGGGCTACCTATGATGTGGCGGGTGGCGAAGACAGTGGGTGGACTAATTAAAAACCTTCGCGACTGTTTGGCCAAATGTGCAAACAGGGTGCAGCCCGATGTTGGGCTCAAATCGGTATTACCGATGAGGTGCATACACGGGATATACGAAACATATGGAATCTACAGAGTCGGGGCCGATATCCGCCGCGGAGATGTTTGACCGGGGCTAATACGATCAACCCGGAAGACTGCGATAGAACGATTGAATGCGACGTTTTCATCGCTGGTACTGGTCCGATTGGGTGAGACTTATGGTTCGAAATATACAATTAGTCGTTTACCGGTGATTGAAACAGGGCTGCCTTCGCACGGACCATTCTAGAAACGCACAAAACTGCCCGAGTGTGCATGGTCGATATCGGGGCACAAGACGGTCTAGAGCTCGGAGTACATCACAAAAATGTGGTCAAGTAAGTCATTTCCGCTGGCGTCTTCCATTGAACAGCTTGCTGAGGGGCCCAAAGGTACCAGAAGGATATCGATGCTTTTGGTAGGCACTAAACTCCAACCCTGGTTATACCAAGTTGGCTCATAGCGAGCTTTTTGATTTGTAGTGCACGTAATTCGAGGCGCTCTCCAGCCAATTTCAGTTCCACCGAGCGAAACGCATATATCGACTCTCGGCACTATTGCTTGGGTACCTCCGCCCGGGGAGCAGCATATCACGCAATCGTACCACAATCCAAACCAGAAACCCGAAGAAAATTTGGGGGCTTCCGCTGTTACGCGAGCCGTCGGTGGCATGGCGACTCACTGGACCTGCGCCTGCCGTACGTCTGGGACGCTCGGCTTCTAATTATATCGCACTAATTGTGCGGTCTTTAGCCCGCCCGCATCCAGAGGAACGCAAGCTAGCTCCGGTCCCCAATTCCGAACTTGATGAACTATTGGATCGTGCTACTGATTTGATCGGTGTGCGCACAGAGGAATTTGAGTGTTCGAAGCGTCACACCTTTCTCAGGAAGATTTTGCGGGAAAGGTTTGGCGAGGATCGTATCAAAAACCTCCCACTAGGCGTAAAGCGAATCAACAAACATTTGGTTACCTGGTCGGCCGTCGATACTATTCTTGGAGGGTTCCACAAGACCGACCGATTCCAACTGGTACCGGAGACGATGCTAACCAAGGTTATATGGAGGAACCCGGTGTTTGCCCAGGACGATCCAAAATACCCTGGACCTTACGAAATCGTTGGGGCTCATCTCAAGAGCCAGATCGATGATAAAACGGTGTGCGTCAAAGCGCAGGTAGGTCCGCCGAGCCACTCCGCAAACGGCATCCCTGATCTCGTTTTGGTAGCATTATGTGATTGCCTGTGGGGCAGTTGGAACACCCCAAATTCTGTATAATAGCAAGATAAGGCCTTGGGCACTTGGCCGTTTTCTCACCGAACAGTCAATTGCCTTTTGCCAGGTGGGTATATGCAGTGTGCCTCGGCAACCGAAGCTCCTTACTAACACTGAATTGTTTGGCTGAAGGTTGTTTTGAAACGTTCGATTGTTGAAGGGATGGCCGAGGAACACCCAGACGAGTGCAAAAGGCACGCCTCCGAGCATCCGGGTGACAAGTTGCCCATTCCATGGGGTGATCCCGAGCCTCAACTCACAATGCCCTACTCGTGGTCGGACAAGCCAGAGGAATCCGACAAGCGCAAGCCTTGGCATGTTCAAATCCACCGTGACGCATTTTCGTATGGTGACGTTGGCCCTAGAGGTACGGCAGTAGCCTTTATGCTCGGCTAGTCTTCACTGATTATACTTTTTAGCCGATCCACGGTTCGTATTAGTTTTCAGCTTGTGGTATTGCTTCGTTAACTAACGGACTCATGTAAAGCGTGGTCGTTGATCTTCGATTCTTTGGGAAGCAAGACATTTGCCCCGATAACCGTGTTTCGTTCCCGTCGGATGAGATGCGCGAGATCGTCGTCGAGCCTGACAAGGATGCGTACGGGATGCCACAAGCGACAGTAAGTCCCTATAAAAGCAAATTCGGCGCATGGCTAAGAAATGTATAGTTCCATGTCAAGAGGAGTGAACAAGACGGTATCAGGGATCACGAGTAAGCAACATGTGGGGTTATCCAGGGCCCAGTATAGTTAAGCTTTTCGCTAGAATGATGCTAGAAATGTGCAAAGTGGCGGGCGAACTGGGCGCCTTTCTTCCTGGGTCTCAGCCTCAATTCATGGTGAGCTAAATTCGGGAAATTCAGAGAGTGGCTTGCTTACAGCAATGGCTCACAAGGAACCCGGTCTAGCCTTGCACATTACCGTAAGAGCTCCCGTGTGGCGCAGTATTGGCTCATCCTGATGCACGTGACCAGGGCACAACCCGGCTTGGACGGATATCTGGGGAAGAGAAAGATCAGAAACGAGACGAGGCCACGAAGCTAATAACTGTCGCAGATCAAAACTCCAAGGTTCACGACTTTAGAAATCTGTACGTCGGCGGAAATGGTTGCATCCCAGATTCGACAGCTTGCAACCCGACGTTAACAAGCGTAAGTTGCCCCGATAGCCAAAAGCCCCCTTGTTGTTCAGCTGACCCGACGGCATGTAGGTCGCTTATGCTATCAAGTCCGCTCGGTATATAGTGAAGCAATTGGAAAAAGGCGGATCGCAGAGGGTGGGCGACGGATATGAGGAAGTTTGGGGATTGCTTACGATGAATCTGCCTGAATCGTCCAAAGTGAATAACTGAAATGAATAAATCCAACACCGAGTTGTGCGCCGCAAAATCACTCACTCGAGACGGGAAAAGGGGATCCCACAGCTGGCGGAGGTCGAGAGCAGGAGGCGCCGATGGATCCGGGAAGCTCTGTGGGACACTATACAAGGCTTTTGAGGGTGAATGTCTTCCTTCCATCCCTAGACGTCACTTGGGTTGCGGTTCACCAGGTCAGAGTTTGCAAGAGGCCCAGCGCGCACATGAGGAAAATTATTGTTATTCGATAGTTCGTAGGCTAGGGGGGAGAGGTCGAGTCAACATATTCGTACAATAGCTCACGAAAATGCATCAAGTTCAAGGAGTAATCGTTCCATCAATCACATACAAAATCCCATTCGACGCCTGGACAAAAAAATCAATCAACCATACATCCAACACAACCAATCAGAAACGCACCTCGACCCGCCGCACAATCTTGACGCCCGACTCGAGCGTACAGTGTTCCCACGTCCTCTCGCCATCGCACTTGAACGTGATAGACTTGCCGTCGAGCATTGTTGTGTGTGTGCCTGCGAGTTCAATAGGGTGGCTCTGCGGGATGGTTAACGTCTGCCATGTCCATGTGAGAGACGACGTACTGGGACAATATGAGCACTGATCCACCTCGCTACATTCTCCCTCGACCGTTCATCCCGTTCCCGGCCCGTCAATACTTCAATCGTATCCTCCAAAGGACCCATATGCCTACCAATCATCAGCCCCTTCACCTCAACATAAACCAACCACTCACGGCTTCCTCGCCAACCCAACAACCGCCCGATTCACCGGAACAAACACCGTACTCCCCACACCACCCACAT
>WSLM01000660.1:0-13735 GCA_019677335.1 Ceratobasidium sp. UAMH 11750 | reverse complement strand
AAAGCAGAATCGGTGATACGGCCGTTGACTTGGACACCAATGTCCACCTTGAGCATGTCCTTTTGCTGGAGGACTATGAGAAATGTTAACATAGATGCAGTGATGCGGGCGACTAGAACATACCACGAGTATCCCCAGCATTGGGCGTATAATGAGCCGCACATTCGTTGAGACTAAGACCAGTAGGGAAACCAATGCCCGCCACTCTCCAGTTCTCAGCCTCGATGCCGCCCTTTTCTCTCCCTTGAGCCTCGACCAAAGCCCTGCATAACCCGGTCACATCTCTTGAGGGATCAATCAAATCGGCAGACTTACCGAACACCCTCCTCGATGTTCTCCGCGATTTCGGTCATACTTTGACCCGGGCGAATCGTTCGACGAGCATGGGCACGAACTTGCCGGTGGACTTCGGCGCCACGACGGATGTTCTGGTAAGTCTCTTCTGGGTCGCCTTGGAGTAGGCGCTCGGCCTCTCTCTTCTCCGCAGATGTCGTCCGGTATGAATTCCTGTCATGACCGTTGGCAACGTCAACAAACAAGACATTGCAACACTCACTCGTTCTTGTACTCTTGAATCTCTCCCACTGGGTAAATACCACTCGGGAACAAAAACGACAAGCCGACACGAGGCGGATCGCTCTGCACGGCTGGAGCAGCAGTCTTCTTCTTCTTAGACTTTTTCTTTTTCTTCTTTTTCTTTGCACCCTCGCCGTCACCCGTCCCGTTGTTGTCGACCACGTCCTCGACCTCGTCTTCTTCCTCCTCGGGGTCGACGTGCTCGGCGGGCGGTTGCTGGATCATGATGGAGCGGAGCAACAATTTACCAAGGACCCTGAGATCTTGTGATCTACTGATTATCTAATCAGTAAATTGGACTTGGACGACCATCATGAGGAATCTGTCCCTCCTCTCGTCGACTCTCGATTCGATACCAGAGGGCAAGCGAGTGGCTACGGGGATTGCCTTTGATACGGACTCTAATCTTACATACGTTGCGGCGGAAAAGACTTTGCCGAATGGAGGGACTGATATTGAGGTTTGGCAATTGCCTGCGGATGAGGATGTGAGTGATGTCTGCTACATGTTGGTTGACTGGCCTCAATTTAGGTTACCCAGAGCATTCCGTTTGCGACATTAACATCGGACACGAACGCTGCATTCGATACAACTCAACAACTGGTATCGTTTGCCTTTCTCGTCGAATCCCGACAATTGGTTATAATCTTGGCCGGAGGAGACATCGCCGTATTAGCAGTGGACGAAGTATCAAATTCTTCAGAGGCAGGTGCTATAACTTTCTTTATTCGCCGTCTCTGAACTCTCAAGACAGTTTGAGATCATTGGATCGGTGGAGCCGGGAATCAAGGCGGCAGCCTGGAACCCAGACGAGTCACAATTTGTGCTAGTCAACGGTATGTTCTACAGCTCAAGCCACTCAATTTCTCACAAATTCATCTCCGGTATGGATCTTTAGGAAACGACGAGCTGCTCATCATGACCAAGGACTTTGACGTCCTCTTTGAAAATCCACTCCGACCTGCTGATCTCGGCCAAGGTAGGTACCCAATCACTCTTACTACCCAGATCCATCTTCACATTCCCACTAGAGAAACACACTGCTCTCGGATGGGGCTCAAAACAGACCCAATTCCACGGCTCACTCGGTAAAGCAGCAGCCGCTACAGAACCCTCCACAACCGGCCAAGGAGGAACAGACAAACCAAGTCCAGACGACGACGGTAGACCAAGAATATCCTGGCGCGGCGATGGAGCTTTCTTTGTCGTCTCTTCCCTCGATCCTTCTAGTCCGGACCAAGCCGCGCGCAGGCTGAGGTTTTATTCGTCCAACCCACCTGCGCATTTGTCTACGTCTGAGGCTACGCCTGGGTTGGAAGGTGTTCTGGCGTGGCGGCCTTCGGGAGGGTTAATTGCTACTTCGCAGCGATTTGGGTACGAGGGCGGTGGTATTGGGCGGCCAAGGCGTCACGATATCTTGTTCTTTGAGCGGAACGGATTGCGAAGGAGCGAGTTTGGTATTCGGGATGCTGCGGCGCTGGCTGATGCCCCTATGGTATTGGGTGCGACACGGCCATGGGGGTACAGGGTCAAGGAAGTCCTGTGGAGCACAGACTCTGCTGTTCTGGCGTTATGGATTGAGCGAGATACGGGTGATTGTGGTATGTGATCCGCTTAATTTCTAGTTGGTGTACGCTTAACTCCAAGTTGATTCTAGTCCAACTTTGGACCACCGGAAACTACCATTGGTATCTCAAGCAGGAGATCAGCCCATGTTCGGATTCTACGCGATACACGAGTGTGGTCTGGCACCCCGAGCATTCTCTACGGCTGCTTTGCTCCACAAGTCGTATGTCTTACACCGTCTTACGCCTATTGTTTGAGATTGCACACTAACTTGGTTCCGATGAAGATTCGATCGAGGACCGGACATTCATCTGGGACACATGCGCATCGACTTCGTATTCGGATGAATCTCCGGGAGCTGTTGCCGTTGTAGATGGAGGTAATTCAACCAGACCATGATTGAATTGGTTTGATACTAACCCCTATATGCGCGATTGGCGGCGACAGATACGATTCTTGTAACTCCATTCAAGCTCCAAAACGTACCACCGCCAATGTCGTCCTTCAAGATCAGCCTCAACACGATCGGGAGTGCATCCTCGAGCCCGTTACGCCCACCCCCAGTCCATCTGGCTTTTTCGCCCGACTCGCGCCTGCTTGGTCTTCTGTTTCCAAACCAAGAAATTCAAATATGGGAGCTCGGACTACGTACAGGCCCTAAAGGAAAGATTGCAGACCCACAAATCGTCTGGTCCGCGCAGCCTTCAGCCCAAGCAGGCGACGTCTCCTTGACTCGTCCTCGCCAGATCGCGCTCTCGGACTCTGCCGTACTGGTGCTTGGCTCAGGCCAGAATAACCAAGAAAAAGACGCTATTCAGGTCACCCCGATCAAACCTTCTCCCGATATGATGTCTTTTACCCTCTCCGTTCCTCCTTCCGGTCGCCTAATCGGCCATTCCTATTACCAGGATTCACATGAACAGATCTACACCTTTGACAAATCGGATCTCACGAAGCTCACCTCGTTCCCCCGATTTTGTGCACATACACAAGCAATTTCAACGTCTCTGGGAAATCTCCTAGTCGGACTCGATACAAACGGCAAACTCATTTCCTCTGGAATACCCTCCCAAACCACAAACAACGACACAACAAACCCCGCCCACACCGAAGTCGCACCCAATGTCAACTCGTTCGCAATCACCTCTGGTTTCTTAGTATTCACCACAACCGCGCACGAAATCAAATTTGCCCCTATAGCGGATTTATTCACGCCCGAAATTGGAGACAAAGAACGATCTGCATGGGGCGTGAGGCGCGTTGAGCGCGGATCGCGGATTGTATGCGTTGTTCCGGGGAATGCGAGCGTTGTGTTGCAGCTCCCGCGAGGTAATCTCGAGACTATTAATCCGCGACCGCTTGTGCTGGCGTCTGTCAAGGCTGACGTTGAGCGGTATGTTGTTCGCTTTATCCTACTTGAAAGGATTTTCTGATTTTTTTTGGTGCGATTCAGGAGCGAGTTTAGGAAGGCTTTTCTAGCATGCAGGAAACATCGTGTGGACCTAGAACTACTGGTTGAATTCGCGCCAGTCGCGTTCGCGGAAGATCCTGGCCGATTCGTAGATCAAGTGCCCGAGGTTGACTATCTCAACTTGTTTCTTACTGGGCTTGGGTATGTCGTAAAGTCGCCATAGCAGAGCACCTTGTTCATCTCGTTCCTTCATACAGCCAATCGAAGCGCCCGCAAGAACAAATCGCAAGTATATGCGATAACCTCCGAAAGGAACTCGAGCGACGCGGTTTCGCTCAGTACGTGCAGTCGATTTTGACAGCTCATGTAGTCAAGACCCCGCCCGATGTGGAAAGTGCGCTTCAGGTGCTGCATACGCTTCGAGGTACGGCCGCAAATTCAAAATGAGGAGTCGCTGGTTCTGACTAATTTGTGTAGAGACCGAGCCCAAGGCCGTCGAAGAGGCTGTCAAGTATATCATATTCCTTGTAGATGCCGATCAACTCTTCAATACCGCGCTGGGGATGTATAATTTTGCGCTCGTTTTGATGATTGCTCAGCAATCCCAAAAGGTTGGTTAAACTTTCCGCCGCTCGGACCAAGTGGCTGAATAGCACTCTAGGACCCGCGTGAATATTTACCGTTCCTCCGAGAGCTCCGAGCGCTTGATACTTATTATCAGCGATTCCGTATCAACGATTATCTTGCTAAGCGTGAACTTGCTTTGGAGAATTTGTCTCTTGCTGGTAAGCTCATAGTGAGAATTTCATACTTAAGATTTGACTAATTAGCCGCGGTGGTCCAGGAGAGACCCGCTTTGAGGAAGCGAAGCGGTATACGGAGAAGCACCAATTATATGTGAAATCGTTGCAGCTTTGGAAGGACCACCCAACGGAATATGCTGTACGTTTTTACATTACAATATCCCGGACGCCCAAGTAATGTTTCCCGATTGTCAGGCGCTTCTGATTTTGTACGGAGGATGGCTAGTCGAACATCGAGAATTCAGCAAGGCAGGCCAAGGTGCGCTAGTTCGATCCGTGATAAAACTGGTGATCAACCCCTCGACAGCGTTTTCACTCGCAAAGGACACCAAGCGGGCAATGTTTGCGTTTGAAAAGGCTCGAATGTGGAAAGAACTATTCTCGTTGGCCGCAGATGCAGATATCTCCTCCGAAGATCTGGTTGATATGGGTTACCGAGTAGCTGGTATGTTTTCCTCCTGGAGCGCCGGCTACACAGAAAGTTAATGGCCCGCGTATTATAGAGAATCTAGGTTCCCATTCGAGGCACGCCGAAGCGGCCCGGGTGTACCTCGACTATGCACAGGATGTTCCCAGTGCAGTATCGGCGCTTTGTCGCGGGAACGACCTGTCAGAAGCGTTCCGAATTGTAAGACCCCCAGAACGCCATTTACGCCTTACCAAGCGACTCACACCGGATAATTTCAGATTTCGATTCACAAAGCTCCGCACCTAGTCGAAGAAATGATCAGTCCCGAGGCAACAGACTTGTGTTCACAGCTGAGCGACGATGTTCAAGAGATGAGCGACCAATTGAATCGCCAGGACCAACGTCTGCTCGATCTCAAAGAGAAAAAGCAGACCGATCCAAGTAAGTTTATTTAACAAGTAAAGGCTCATCTAATACTAGTGCCCAGGCAACTTTTATGGCCACGACGACCCTAATTTACACAATGTCGATGCCATGACGGATGCGTCGGGTATGATGACCCAGTTCACCCGGTATACCAAGGCTTTGACGGGCACCACGGCAAGGTGAGGCAGGTAGCTTTGTACCCTGATGGTTGTTAATGCGGTCACGCATATAGGCGGTCCCAGAAATCGTCCAAAAAGGCTGCGAGAAAGGCTGGCCGAAAAGGCACGGCGGACGAAGAAGAATATATACTTGCCTCTTTGGTTAAACTTGTTCAGCGACTCGAACATGTGCAGCGTGAGCGGTTTCCCCTTATTTTCGACATTTCTTCCGCCTAACCATGTTTCACACAATAGGAGAAACGGCACAGCTGCTTCCTCATCTACCGAAACTTTCGAGCGAACACGACGCAGCTAGAAAACAGCTAGTGGAAGACATCAACAAATTTGAGCAACAACTACGCGCGGTGGTGGATCGGGAGTGGCCCCCAGAGCAGGGAGAATTGGACCCTGCTACTCCTTTAACGATTCCGAAGCCCCCAAAGCCGATTCTTCCAAAAGGCCCATGGAATGCGAGTTTAGTTGGCGTGTAGTTGGGTTATGATGAACAAGTAATGAATTTAGATGGTGCATTTATCCGTTTATAAAAAAGCCATCGTCAAAATTAATAGGCCCCCTCTAATACATGGCTCAACCTCTACATAAATTTTCGTCAAAACATACCCGATACAAAATGGTATAAGGGTGTCGCGGTTCAGCGCAAACCCAATTACAAGTCACGTTTACTTGTTCGTAATTATAATTCACCCACCCAATATCCCCAGAAAGAAATAGGATCTCACCCTCAACACTCATCTCACAAAATCACTCGCAGTACCGAAAGCCGGACGTCCCGTCGAAGGTAACCTCCCAAACTTGACCCGCAAAGCCAACAGCCTCTCCCGTCCCCCCTCGCACGCCCGATCCAACGTAGGATTTCGCGTAGACAAAACAACTCCCGAAAATGACGTATCACCCGAATGTCCATTCTTCTTCAGCGCGTGCAAGCCAACTGCAACTACCGCAAGGGCAAGGGCTACAACGGCTAGATACGAAGCGAGTAGGACGCCCTGGTCGTAGATGTATATGTTTACTCGGTTGACCGTCGTGCAGGTTGTTTGAGTCTCGGCGAGACGCAGGCCCATGAGACTTGTGCTCACGTCTCGCATGAGTTGTTGGACGCTTTCGGGGACAGATTGGAATGTGTATGCAGATTGGTTGGACATGTGGACGAATGATGCGAGTGCGACGGTAGTCATCGTTGTACCATTTCCGCTTGGGTCTCGAGTGAGGTTTCCGACGAGCGCGTTGAATACCGCGTCGACGATGGATGCGGAGCCTGTAGTCAGAGCGTTGTTTTCCGATAATTGGATGGTCCCTCCGATCGGCCGACCGGCTGTAGCTGTCATGGTCAAGTTGAGTAACGTGGTAGACTGCGCCGTCGAGTTGTACGTGACCAGAACGCCATAATTGGCGATATACGGTACGCAAGATAAGGCGTTCGACGTGCCAGGCGATGAAGCGTATTGGATCTGCAACGTTGGGACGTCTTGGCCTGAATTCGAGTCGTGGATGAGTGAGCGGGTGCAGGTCCAGTATGTGTTTGGGGGAAGACTCGGTTGGGCAGTATTGTTATTTGCCGAACATTGGAGAGCGGGTGCGGTAAAGCTTAGAGTGTACGATGTGTTGGTCCCTGCGGGAGATCCAGAGGCGTAAGGGAACTCGTTGAATGAACCCGTGATGAGGGATTGGACGGCGAGGCGTTGGGTCATTGGTGCGGGGCCACTGTACAACCCACTAGTAGACGGGTAACGAATGGTACCCCCATCGGTAATATTGTTCAAGTTTACGCTGGGCACCAGACAACCGGCAGAGGACGAGCGATCAACTAACTTGACGCGCAGGGTCGCAGGAGTAAACACAGTAGCAATCGGAAGCAACCAGCTCGAGACAGCAATCAAAAGAGCAAGTCTAGCCGAGCGATACAAGTCTCCCTGAAACAAACTCTTTGGGTCGCCGCCAAACGCACCAAACAACGCGTCGAGAGATTTGACAGACATGGCTTTACGACGAACAGAGAACCACATGCGTTGAGAAAAGGCCATGCCCATGGAAGCTAGCACGGCGGTTTTGAATGCCATGGAGAGTGCTGTGCCGATACGGATTGCCCAGGCTTGGTCGAATGTGCTCGTAGATTTGTCGTCCAGGTACGAGTTGAAGGCGTGGTGTGCGATTGCGCAGCCGATTCCAAGGAGTAAGAGACAGCACATCAGGACGGTTGTTCGGAGGTCGAGGCGAGTGGATGTTATTGGTAATACTTGGTCTGGGTCATGATGCTTTTGGCCGCGGGTTTCGTGGAGGAACATAGCATGGTCGTATGGGTCGAAGCTGACTTGCTTTGCCAGGTTATTTTGGGACCAGTGGTCGTTGCCTGTCCCAAAGTTTTGCATAGGCCGAGTATCGGGTCCCGGTAGTAGCTGCGCCCTGTCTAAATGCACCAAAACCAACGCGTAGTCTGAATCAGTATCGAGTTTCTGATAGTTGATCGTGTTATTCACCTGCATCCATAGACCGGCTCATGGTAGGAATTTATCAAGAAGGCGTAAATACTCGTTCGATTCAACGCGGCCTCAGGGGGATGCACAAGTTGTCGGATAGGTGTCGTGGCTTTTTGTACGTGGCGTGTAGGAGCTAAGGCGAACAAGACAAGATAGCACCGCCTTTTGACATAGGGGTCTGGGCCTGAGCTTTCCTCAATAAAGAAGCCCAATTCAGTTTGATTGGGGCTGTGCTAATCTCGCGTCAATAAGCGCAAATTTCAATCACGTGCAAACAGTGATTTTTAACTTTTTACTTCGGCCGAATCCAAACCATTGGTGGCGAAGGGTCAATCGATACACAACATAAGACATTCAACTAGCCGGGTATTTACCCTCAACGAGCGCGATTGTGCGATTGTGCGTCATTCCAACCTTCATCTACGATGCGTTCCGAAACCACTTTAGTTTCGGACAAGTTTCAGACAATATGTCGGATATTTCCTCATTACGTCGGAGATTCGCCCATTATATCGATCCGTTCCCACATGGTCAAGTAAGCCGTTAAATAAGGATACAACGCATACATACAGTCCCAATACCCATCTCAAACCAATGTTACGAGTACGCCTGCTTAGCTTCCGCCCAATACCACGATTGGCCACCCTGCCTACAAGCTTTCCTTGCGATCTCGGTCTCTCAGTGTTAGATTGTCCGAGCGCTACTACCTGCCTTCATCACACCCATCCTCTTCGCTCCAAGGTACAGACCAATGCACCACGCCGAGAGGCAGATTTCACATTATCGGGTTAAACACGCCACTGGCAAGAGTTACGTGGGTGATAGAACCTTTAGCTCAGTTTTGGGGGAGTCGGATGACAACCGAGCCGGATCCAGGAGTGGTTAAGAGAACTTCGACGAGCTTTGGCTACTTTGTGGCGTAACCACATGATAAAATGTGAAATGGGCGGATACTACAGTTTAAGCGGGAGAAACAGATAATCCTAGTGGCACAATCCGAGCCATTGTAAGCTGCGGTCACGTCGGACCCTGGTTCGTATACCGCTAGCGGGCAAGGTGAAGAGGAAAACTTGGCGTGCAATATTTGTCCACGTGACCGGATGGATACACTCGCTCACGTGGTCGCTTCTAACCTGTGGAGGAACTGCTATGCGGACGGTAGACAGTTCCGCCGGCCCAACCTTGTTTTCCCTGCACGAAGAACCCGGGTGGAGCGGTAGAATTTAATAACACCTAGTCTTCCTCGGTGGCAACTTTTTCGCGTGGCAAGCAAGACTAAGCCTCGTGATTTCAGCCTCGTGAAGTAGTACTGGTTCCTCCACCGTCTACCGAGCTTGCAGGCACTTCGAACTTATGGAATAGAAGTCCAACCACGTCAACGTAGCCTTCTACCGCTTACGCGGCGTCCCGGCTCTGGGTTGATCCTATGGCAGGAGCCTGGAAGCACAAGCTATTCACATACCGGGACGCCCGATGAAGTCGGATAATGAGTGCGCTGCTTGCAATTTGCCACTGTAGATCGGAGATTATTCGTCAGATTCCCACCCCTCAGCGAGCGCCACTAAGGTTCCTTCTACCTAGCCTCATTGATCAATCTATACTAGGTTGGAGATAGAGGGTCACCCAACAATCATCGAAGCGTCGGGCCCGCTTAGTCTTTTGCTCTTCGACTCCTCAAGACGGCCTGCAATGCCCACTCCAGCGATATGCCTAGGTTGGGAACTTTCACCGGGTATTAACACTCCCCGTCTCGGCGTTCTACACTTCGCCTAACGCCCACGATTTCAGCCAGGCAAGGTCAGAGTGTAATGAATTTCTATACTTGCCACAGAGATACCAGAGCCAGTGGCGAGGCGAAGAATCTCGTACTGTACGCGCAAGTGTCGAATGTGAGGCGCGATTAAGCCACATTGTCAACGAGGCGACCTTTAAAGCTGCGACGGCGACGATGAGCTGCAAAGTCGAGTATCTACTCGAGTTCTCTTGGTATATTGCTTAATGGCTCACCACAAGACGACATTTGATCGCTGGTAAACGGTTTCAACTTGCTCGTTGAAGTTCAATATTCATTGAATTTGTGGTATGACAGGTATAGGCAACAGTCTTGCCCTCCACAGCTTCAGTGGAGCGCCACGATGGTTCCGGATAAGGGTCAAAATGCTTGGCTCGTAGAAGTCACCAGTGAGTAGCCTTTCAAATCTGCAGACATTGATCAACTGACCTCCACTGTTACAACCAGTGGGCGATCATGTCGTGGCCCGTGCTCATTGTCCAAGCAAGGACGTAGCTGAAAACGAGTGTGCCAAGCAGCTCTTGGTCTATTTCCGAGTCCCCCACGACTAGACGACACCGGCGTCACTAGAGTTTGCTATTCACCTTAGATGCTTGTCGTTTGCACAAGTCGACCGCGCTCCCCTGGTCCCATGATATTGGAAGCCCCCGCACACGACCGCATAGACGGGTTACATTAATAGAGGAAGAGGGGTTTGCCATGTGGAGATTTTGGAGTAATATATGCGCTATATATGTGCTATTCGATTCGTTGACACACCTTGCTCCTTTGAATCTAGTTCGCTTGCAAAGGGTATTTTTAATTTTTTAATATGTGTGCAGCATATTGACCTAATAGAAAGTGCTACGCTCCAACACTACACCGACCAAAGGCCAGCGACTTGTGCTGGATGTAGACTTCGCGGTTGCCAAATGGTGCTGGCTGGGTTTGGACGTTTGATCGAGTGCCTATGTGGCTGTACATGCTTTGATCGCGCAAATGGATTTGTTACGGTGATCGTTTGCTTATCTGCTGCTTGCTTCTGTTTATACCTCTGACGTAACCACCGATTTTGTAACGGACTCGCCTCTCAGGTTCTCACGGCACCACATGGTCTTGCGATTCTATTCTTTGTCCCTGCACTGGGCAGCCGGAGCAATCATAAATAGACTGCACGCCGAGCTATCGGGCTTCATACAACGACCATTCTGGCTTGACTACGATGATGTCTAGTAAAAACGGTGGCGTATATGGTTCACGTATTTTTGCCGACCCGCCATGTTCTCGTCGAAATTCAGTCAAAAACCAATACCTTAAGGCTTGCGGGCTAGTCTTGAGCGGATACCTACTTGCTCGCCTGGAGTTGCGGCCGATGCTAGGTTTCACAAGTCTCAAGGTAAGCAATGATCTATCAGTGAGAAAAACTGGATTGTGACAACATTCAGTTGCTCTCTGATGGAGGGAAAGTGCGTCCGGTGGGGGATGTACAATGGTACAAGTGCCCAGGGATCGATGACCCAAAAATTGAGTGCGGAAGTATCGTGCAAGTCGTGCTTTCGTTTCATTTTGAAACGCGATTTAATAATATTTCTGTAGTGTCCCTCTTGACTACTTTGATTCCACGGCTGGTACCGCGACAATCGCCTTGGCTAAGTACAAGGCCAAGCCATCCCTCCGACGTGGGTCCGTCTTTGTCAATCCTGGTATGTATTGCCATACCTTCCCCGGTTCTTACCACCTTCAAACATCAGGGTCCGTATCTAGGAGGTCCGGGTGGATCCGGCACCATGCTAGCCACCCGCGCTGGACAGCGGCTATCTGCGACGAGGATAGGGCCGTATTATGATGTTGTAGGATTTGACCCGAGAGGTGCGTGGACCGAGTGCCTCGATTTTACGTTCAGACGATAACCACACGTAACAACTAGGTATCGGAGCTACGACGTAAGCATGCGTTTTAATTACTCTGGCGTATCGTCACAGCGCGTTCGCAGTCCAACCGTGAAATGTTTCGAGTCGAGGGCCTCGATGGACGAATTTTACAGAAATACGGGTAAACTCAATTCTATCACTGGTCCAGGGCACTCGTAACGTTTTTGTTCTAGTGTTCGAGCTCGGCTATTCCCAACCCCCAAACACCACCATCACTGTCACAGACAGCGACGACGCTCATTTTGCGCGCCAACGAGCCTTTGACGATATTGTCTCTCAGCAGCGGCAAGCTCTTGCCCTATTCGAGACTCAAGCAAAGCTTTGCACGAAAAACATGCCTGATGGTGGAGCAGCATTGAACTATATGGGGACCGCATCGGTTGTACGGGATATTGCGTTTATGACGGACGTGTTGGATGGTCCTGGCGCGAGAATGTGAGTCTCGGATCGGGGTGACTTGGTTCGCATAATTGCCTCATCGTCTTTGCTTGAAGAAACTACTGGGGAGGGTCGTATGGATCGATCCTGGGAGCCGTGTTGTTCAACATGTGGGCCAAACTCACACGCCATTAATCAATCCTAGGAAAACTGACCTACACACAGGATGCCGGACCGAATCGGGCGGGGAATGATCGAGGCAATAGCCAACCCGGATCTCTGGGCGAATCGGCATTCTCACGAGTGGATGGATAATTGGGTTCAGGATGCCGATAAGGCGTATCACTGGTTTTTGGATTCGTGTGCCAAGGTGCGTTATTGCTAGCCTTGCGTTAGTGGACCTAACTGGATTTGGTCGGTAGGCTGGCGAGACGAAGTGTGCGCTCGCCAAGGGTAATGCGTCGGCCAAGGCAATTGAAGATCGAATTGGGACTTTCCTTGATGATCTTTATGAGAACCCGATGCCGTCTATCAATAGTATTGTTCCCGCTTACCTTACTGCAGGAGCCATCCGATGTGAGTTGGTTATCTTTCATTCCTTTGGCCATTCTGAACACGCCGTAACATTGCTAGCCAAGTTATACGATGCGATGGAGGCACCTCCTCAATGGCCTATGTTTGCATCCGTGCTCGACCAGGCCATCCGAGGCAACCCAGCTCCGTTCTTGAATCGGTAATCAAATCTTCCACCCATACAAACAATTTCGACTCAATGATATCCAGTATTCTTCCAGACCCGACTCGCGATCGTATGGACCATACCGAACTTGCGCGTTACGCCGTTACCTGCATTGACTCGCTCCCATTCAACAAATCCGACCCTAGCACTTTTCCAACGCCCGAATCACTTGCACGCGGAGTCGTCACTCGAGTAAATAATACGTCCAAGTACTTTGGAGCAAGTACTGGTTTGACGGACATTGACGGTGGATGCCAGTTTTGGCCGGTGGATGGTGTGGAGAGGTATGCGGGGCCTTGGAATAAGACCTTGGCGAATCCGGTTGTAGTGGTTTCGAGTACTGTGAGTGTTGTGTTTGACTGTGACCCCGGGATTCAACTCATGCCACTATCCCGATAGGTTGATCCGTAAGTATAGCTTTCTTTTGTATCTCCCTGCCAAGATGCTCAGCTGAACTGAAAATGTTTTCAGGATCACGCCTTTAGCGAGCGCCAAATTCGTCAACGAGGCATTGGGAAATTCCTCTAGGCTTGTCACCGTCACAGCCCCTGGGGTGCGCTGATATACGGAATTTATCTCTCTGAATACTAACCACGCAATTTAGCATGGCGTTCCTTTTCCATCCCTCTGTCAATACAAGGCTTCCCTAGACTATTTCAATCACGGAATCCTCCCTGAAGACGGACTCAATTGCAAGACCGAGTATGGCGCATTCGAGAATCCAGATGAAGTGTACGGAACCATGTCAAAAGAAGAGCTGGATCTCGTAAAGACCGGGGCGGAATTCGTTGAACTTCTAAGGGAGATCCGTCGTGGAGCGTTTTGAAGATGTATACTTGTCCCGTAAGTAATGAAATCTTATCCCCTTTATTTATCGATATGCGCCACTCCACCGACAGGTCTATCATAAGAAGTAGGCTAGGTTCGCAATATATACTTCTCTTTACGAGCAGCTCCTGCCTACGTTTATCCTGGCCAAGTACCGCAATCGGCAGCCGAGGACTCCTCGGGTCAAGACGGTGGTCTGTTTGTGGTCTGTTTATTTCGTGCCACCGGCCACATGATTACTCAC
>WSLM01000659.1:0-10824 GCA_019677335.1 Ceratobasidium sp. UAMH 11750 | reverse complement strand
AGCCCAAGACGCCATAGACAAGGATACCGAAGGCAAGATCGCAACCATCAACGACGCCTATGCCAAACAAAAGGGCGGCGTTGTCGAGAAACTTCTTGACCGGGTCGTCCTCGTCAAACCCGCGCTCCATCGTAACCTCACCAAGGTCACGTCTTGAGCACAGGCAAAGTCGCAGGTCTTGGTCGGTGAACTAAATTGGGTTCCTCGGCTTTTTTTCTGAACTCGTCTCATAAACGGCCTAATTCATATGAATGTCATATACTTGCCCGAATTAATGACCAACGTTCACGCAAGCCGGGTATCTTCAAGACTAGATATTGATGTTACACATACGACAACCTCGTAACAAAAAATCCAACAAAGCACAGGATAATTATACAATCCAGGCCACAATGTAACAAACCAAGAAACAGCCGTGAACCAATCCCTGTTACCTCCCCTTGGACTCCCCTCGCGGGCTTTTCAACTCATCCTCGAGCCACGGCATACCACGCGGCATGGTTACACGCCGGTCCTGCGCCTGGCCCAACCCAGACAGCGGCGGAGGCGGTAGCATCCCCTCTGCGCCTCCGCCCACATGCAACAGCCCAAACGACTGCAACGGCGGCAGTGTCACGTTTGACGGCGGCATAATCATCGGCTGGTACATTGACCCCGGCGAACGCGATCGTGGCATCGGCTGCAGTCCCAAAGACTCGACCGTGCTCAACTCGGTTGTCTTTCCCGCCTCCGGACCCGCGGTTGCTGCAGCGCACCAGGATCGGCGAAACTCGACGTTGACGAGCTCGCCGAGGGAGATGCCCCACTGCTTTTCAAACTCGGAGCACCACTCGGACACGTGTGGGTCCGGGTGCTGAGACACGGCGGCGCGATGTCGGGCGAGTGCGAGCAGCAGTGTGCCGGCTATCAACTAGGTTAGCGTGAGTAACAAGGCAGAAACAGATACTCACTCCACATGCTAAGCCGCCCGCGCTGGTCAAGTGTTCCAAGAATGATCGTGAGATTATCCAGCGCGCTCTGCTGCCGAACCGCATGAGCGCGTGCCGCCTCTCGATTAGGCAGGGTTTCCACCAACTAAAGCGCCAAGTGAGTTCATCATCCTGCTGGGACAAAACACACGCACCTCGTGGTGCCCCAACACCGAACAATTTGCCAATGCATGCATATACGCATACGTCCACCCACCCACTGAAGCCCCACTCTTGAACGACGCTATCTGGGTGTGCAGTGTGTCCGAACTGAACCTCAGCCGCTCGGGCAACGACGCCGACCAAGACTATGCAAAGCATGAGCACAAAATCAGACTCGGGGGATTAAACGCACCTCGAGACATTGCTGGGAATACTCAATCGCGTCGGTCGTAGCAGAATCGCCGGGCCGCCCTCTTTTCTTGGTCTCTGTGATCTGGTTCATCACGGTCGTGTAGATCCATGTCACCCGGACGAGGTGGCCAAGCTCTGCAGTGTGCGATATCTGGGGCGTCATCGGGAACTGGAGGTACTCTGCGCGAAATCAGTCTTGGCCGATTGAATTAGCCTGAAACATACCAGGCGGGGATTCTTTTTGTATGCCAAGCTCAAAGCACGCCTCGTCAATAGGCAGGCGGACCTTGAGCTGACTGTCTTTGAAAGTCATCGGCCGGGTGGTAAACGCCGAGCTCAGGGACTCGACAACGTATAGGACCCAAAACGTGCGTCGATGGCACTCTGCGCTGATCCAGTGTTCATACGAGCTCTGTTCAGAGGGAAAAACGACAGCGGCGGGGTCGTCCATGGCAGAGACGCCGAGATCCTTCATGATCTGAAACGCGATGCCTAGCGAGAGGCGGTTTGAGTGGGCGGGCGTGGCCGAGGTCGGGTCGGACTCACACATGTGCTGGTCATTATGGGCAGGGCGGCGCATGACACATTCGTGAAGCATGAGAAGACAGAGGGCCTGGGCGGCAGCTAAATCCGGCCGAAGCGCGAGCTGGCCATGCTGATCAAAGAGCTCGCCGGCGGCAGCCTGCAGGGACCGTGTGAGAACGAGGCGAAGAAGCGGATATGAACTTGCCTTGGCAAAGCGCTCGCCCGCATGCCACGAGGGGGCGGTGCGGAGCGCTGGCTGAGCCGAGTACGGAGCAGCGAGCGCAAAGATGCTGTTGAGGAGCGGCATCGGGACCTGGCCACGGCTCAGGGCTGCGATAAACGTCGGGCGGTGCAGCATGAGATTCGCCGGGTGCTGATTCGCAAAGAACACTGCCGAGAGGTCAGCCGGCGGCGAAGGGAGGCTGATCAGACTCACAGTGTACGAGCTCGCGCGCGAGATGGGGATCGAGATCGAGCGCATTCTTGTCACCAGACAGCCGGCCAGAGCTGGAGCGGGGCGAGGCAATCTTGAGGCCGAGATAGAGGCCGCCGGCGGTGGGCTCGGGGACAAACGAGTCGTACCGGCGGGCGGCGCGATCGCCGGCGGGCCCTGGGTCGGTGGGGGCGCGCTTGAAAAAGGGCGGGTAGGGGTTGAAGTAGTCCCAGCCGGGGGGCGGGATGGGGCTGATCGGCGTCGCAAACGGGCGCGGGGGCTGCTCGGGGCGGAGATGGTGGTGGCCTGGGACCGGGAGGCCGGGGATCGGAGTGGGAGAGGGGGGCGAGGTCGCATAGGATGAGCCAGCACCCCTGTCGTCGACATGATGGCCGTGCTGGCCTGGGACGGGATGAGCGGGGGATGCGATGCAAAAAAGCGACTCACCGTGGGTCATGAGGTGGGCGACCGAGACGGAATGGCGGCGGGGGCGATTGTGGTGGGCATGCTCGTCCTCGGTCTCCTCGCGATTGCGCGGGGGCGGGACGACGCGGCCGTTGGCGTCGGTGTAGACACACTGCTTGCCGGCAAAATCGCAGTTGGCGCACGGGGCTGCGGGGGGTCAGTGGGGCCAGGGAGCAGGGCGGCGCACGCACCAGTGCCGTCGCAGCGGCGCTTGCTCTTGTGACACGAGTCGCAGGCCTGGACAGACGTGAGATAGGCCGCGGAGAACGCGGAGAACGCACCTTGGAGAGCCGCTTGCGCTTGCCGCGGGCGGTGGTGCCGGGGCGGGGCATGTTGAGGCTGGCGATGGAGGGGGCGGGGCTGCCGCTGCGGTCGTCGTCGGTGACGTTGGTGCGGAAGCTGGCGGCGTCGTCGGGCTCGGGGAGCTGGGAGGCCCTGCGGTCGAAGATGGAGGAGCCAGAGACGGAGGGGGTGGACGGGGGCGAGGCGCGTCTCGCAGCAGGAAATTTGTAGGTGTTGGCCATGGTCGTTGGAGAGATGAGCAGTACCGCCGGGCAGAATCAGTCCGGCGGCAACTCCAGAACCACCCTCCGACCCGCTCCAAACTCTCCAGTCACCCGTCCCACAGATAGGGGCGAGCAATGCGGCCGGCTTATATCTGCTTATCCAATGTCCCCGCTGCTTTCATCTCACGTAAATGCAGATCATTATCTCCGGGTAGTTGTCCCAAAATAAGCGACACCACCCACGGCCCGGCTGGTCCGGGAGCGAATTGTTCACTTCCCTCAGCCACCTGGCCGTGGAAATTGTCAAAGTTTCACCTTGCAAGACGGCGACAACTGGCGCTGTAATTGCATTGATTTCACCAAATGCTTCCGTCGCAGGCCGAGGTGTCATCCCCGTAGGAATACGAGTCAGAAGACACACCAGTCGAGACCGCAAAATACTCTGGCAAAGCTTCCGCAAACCAGCTGTTCCTGGACATAGCAAATGAACACTAGAAACCGCCAAGCAGACTACAAATTATCGCGTGCATCAACACGTTATTGACTAGGAAGCACACATGGCTCACGGGGCCCCGTTCCATTGGCACAACAAGAACTACACGCTGATCATCAAAAGGAAACGGAACCCAAGGGGGGACCAAGTTTAGCACTTTGGCGCCAAGATGCAGCGTGCGCCACCTGAACTATAACCCACGACCAGTCAGCATACGGGGTGATTTTCAAAACTTGATGGACAAGTCTAGAACGCTACCGCCGGCAGGATCTTTGCCGCAAAGTTCTGAAGAACGAAAATAACAAGCGCCGGGCTGCTAATCAAATTAGCATAAATATTGCATAATATTTCCCGACGCTTGACTCCACATTTCAGGCACAACTTTGCGATGTAAATGTGTCAAACATTCTGTCTTCATCATGTAATAACAATACAACAGTGAACGCAAATATGCTGCACTTAATCAAACAGACCAAAGCCCATATCCTCGTCAGACTCTTCCTGTTGGCGCAGTCAGTCACTAGTTCCCCAACGTCACCAGGACAAACCTTCTCCTCTTCCTTCTTCTCCTCTTTCTTCTCCTCGGCAGGAGCAGCTCCACCCGCCGCAGCAGCAGGCGCACCCCCAGAAGCAACAGCTCCTCCACCGGACGGCACAGATGCAAGCTTGGACGAGCCCTCTGCAATCAGCTATCATAGGAGCATGCTATTAGTACAAACCAAGCCAGGATATCAGCCACGTACGGCGTTGACGTCCTTGCCCTCGAGCTCGCCGAGAAGCTTGCCGAGGCGATCCTCGTCGACATCGACGCCACCGGCCGAGAGGACTTTCTTGATATCATCAGCACCGGGAGAGGCGTTTCCGCCGATTTGGAGAAGGAGGTAGGCAGCAATGTAACGCATCTATACCACTCGACAGTCAGCTTTGACATCAAAAGTGATCATCAAGTGCTTACTTTTAGTTATGTATAAACGGCAGCCACAAATCGCTGGAGCAAAAAGGTAAGCCGTCAGACCTCACGTCCTATGCGACGACGACGACAAAATACTTTTAATCCCTACGGAAGACTTGAGGATTCTGTCGTCGAGCGATGCAAACACCAAATTTGCACCCGACACCCCTCTCATCCGGTCTTGAAACTATACATCACCACCGAGTGGCGCTCACCGGAACCAATACATCCGATCGACCTTGTTCCCCCGCCGACACCACCGACAAAAACTACGCGAAAATGGTTAGATAAATGCTAAGCCGGGGAGCACGAGTGCTGATAGAATGGTGCAGTCTGACAACGAGGTGACCGACCCCCAGCTTGCGGCCGAGATGAAGAAGCGCCGCACGTTCCGGACGTTTTCGTACCGGGGCGTCGAGCTGGAGAAGCTCTTGGATATGAGCAATGAAGACGTGAGTTTGGAGTCTCTCTAAGGACATAATTGAGCTAATTTATGATACTAGTTTGTCGAGGTATATAATTCCCTCGGTTATGATTTATCATACTCATCCACGCTCTAGCTTGTCCACGCGCGTGCACGCCGTCGCTTCCAACGCGGTCTCAAGCGCCGCCCAATGGGTCTCATCAAGAAACTCAGGAAAGCCAAAAAGGAGGCACCGCCCAACGAAAAGCCTGCGGTGGTCAAGACCCATTTGCGTGACATGATCATTGTACCAGAGATGATTGGCTCTGTTGTCGGTATTTACAACGGCAAGGTACGTTAGGTTGGGCACGGCTTGCAGGATTGGTGCTCATGTTTGGACTAGGTGTTCAACTCCGTGGAGATCAAGCCCGAGATGACGGGCCATTACCTTGCCGAGTGTGAGTAGTTGATCGTGGGTGCGGCATGCTGGTCTGACCATGTGCAGTCTCGATTTCATACAAGCCCGTCAAGCACGGTCGCCCCGGTATCGGTGCTACCCACTGTACGTTTCACAACCCTATATGCGTTAGGCTTGAGCTAATCTCATCTCCGCAGCCTCCCGATTGTACGCATCAAGTTCTTCACCGGGTATCAGTGTACTAACACTTCTTTACAGCATCCCCCTCAAGTAAGGTTTCGGCGGGGTTGGGTTCTTTCTGTACTATACATGCCACTTTTCATTGTGTGAATCTATGCACTCAGGCCCTGACTCTGTAAAGGTGCGAACGATCACGAGATAACTCAAAAATACAAATACAGATCTACTTTTTGCCCTTGATCGCTCTCCTATTCTTCTTTTTGATTGTCTGACCGCCGGCATCGTCGTCTGCCGCGCGTTTTTTGGGTGCTGCGGACCCTTTTAAAGAGACTACGGTCGACACGCCTTTCCGCTTTGCTGGGTCTGCGAGTTTGGCTACATGCGCTTCGGCTTGTGCCCACTCGGCCGATGTATGGTCGATAGTGTATCTGTCCACGGGTGTTAGTGCCCCTATCGAAATACAGACCGGTGGCCCGCTAACGTTTCTGATATGCTCACTTGGACAGATCCAACGCATCAATCATCTCGCGCTGTGCGGCTCGCAACTGTTTCGTAGCCTCGTCCCCTGCTTCTTCAAGTTCTTCCTCGACCGTCTGTGCGAGCGGTTGCCAATTGGTCGCGTCTTTCCCCTTTTGCCGGACTTCTTGGGGATGCTCTGGGATATCTGCTCCTAGCGCATCCTTGTGTAAACCTTGAAGCTTTGTGCAGATCTTGCGCACGGCCTTGACAAACAGCGCGAGCGCCTGGTTCACAGGGATATCGAGTTCGGACTATACAAATGCGGGTAAGTCATGCCGTCTGGCTGATGTGAGCGGCGTGGTCTGACCTCGACTTCTTCGATCGTTTTTCGTTGCAGGCCGAGCGAGAGCATGATCGAGCTTTGGATGGCGTTGAGCTTCACGTCCGGGCCGAGTCGTCGTGCGAAATAGAGTGTTGCAATGGTTGGAAGCAGATCGAGGACGACGTGATAGTCGATTAAGCTGTTTGCATACGACTCGAGACGCTTGAGATCAAACGGTGTGAGCAGCAGGTTTAATTCCCGCAGTGTGATCTCTAGGCAGGGTCGTCAGCCTTGGTTAAATGTCCTTCGCACGGCTGGCTTGCCTTGGGGTGATCCGCCAGACCGTTGCTCGGTGTTTGAAACTGCTTCCAAGACGCTGAGAGCAGTTGCGGATCCAAACTCCCTAAACTGGAACGATAGCAAGGACAAGAAACGCCTGCGGAAATCTTCATGCCGCGGCTATCATGAGCATTTGTGAGCCTGGGTCGGAGGAACCGAACAGCACCTTGAGCAAAGGCCTCCATCCAGTTTTCTTCCCCTGCTTGCGGCTCTCCGAGGCTCTTGAGCATCACACACGAGTTTTCGCCCGTCAGGTCGCTCGATGTCTGCCGCAGGTAGAGTGGGCAGTACCCTGCACGTTTCCAGAACCTCAATAGATTCGGGGAGAGACCATAGGAAACTCCGATATAGTCGAGCATCTCGGGCTTGCGCTGTGAGAGACGCTGGAGAAGCGGCGGCATTTGGGTTGCAGATCGAACGGCGACTTTGTCGGTTAGGAGGGTGGCATTCTGGGGAGGGTCGTGAGTAAGCTAGACGTTGTGACAAAGGGGTATAGCGCACCGGGGCTATTGTTGGCTGGTAGTCTTCTTCCTGCGTATCTTCTGGGGCTTCGTCGAGATTGAAATATTCTCCGTTGTAAAATGAATCCAGCGCTTTGAGTGCTCTGCTACCGTAGCCCATCTGTTTGCGCAGTCCTTGATTATCCCACAAGGTTTCACAGAACAACAACTTACGTTTGCATAATCGGGGTGCGTCGCGATTCTCACAACTCTCGCTCCAGACAACTCTGCAAAGTTGTTGTCTTGAAACTAGCACAAGATAGCATCACTTTCGTACGGCCAAGTAACAGCTATACTCACCTGTTGAGATATCAACCATGGAATCAAATCCCCCCCGCTCCTGATCCCACGGCTCAAGCTCTCCAGTATCGCCCCCTTTGAAATATTTCCTTCCAACGCGACCTGCAGCACGACCAGTGGATCCGGTAACGTCGTTTCGTCGTCCTTGAGAGGTGGGAGCAACACAAACAGGTGGTGCGCTGGGGCATCGCTCATGAGCTGCAGATCGTTAGGCGAGTTCTTGTAGTGGCTTGCGACAAAAAGTGCCATCATACGCTGAAGGAAGACCTCAGAGGCGGGGTTGTAGCTGAAGAGAGTGTCCCGGTTCACGTAGAACAGCTCGCATTGGGACGGGTGTGGACACCCGGCCCCGCTGATCCCGCGCGACACCACCGTCGCATCCAGACACAACACCGCATGTAGCCATTTCTCCACCTTGTCGTTTGCGCCGTACCGGATTGGTGTGTCGAGCTTGATTTCGCGTAGCGTGCGTGCCTTGACGCTCGAGCTGGGTCCGGCTGATGCGTTCTTCTTGGACTTGGAGGCGGTTACAGTGTCGTCTGTGGGCCTGGCGGTAGTTGGGCGGGTACTTTCTCGGAGCTGTTGTATGAGTTTGAGGGAGAGGGATCGCCCGGTTCCTTCGTAGCCGTTGATGGTAGAGGCCATGAAGACGAGGTATGGTCCAAGGAGGTTGCGAACGAGAGGTAGTGGAATGGCCGCCGCCTCGTCAATAACGACGAGTTCGGCTTGGCCAAGGACGTGTGCGTCTTGGGGTTGTATGTACTGCCAACAGAGTCAACTACATGGTTGCTCAAGGTTACTCGACTCACCTGAATAGTCTGGCGATGTTCCCTAAAAACGTTCACCCTTACAATCGCTTTATTGAACTCGGGATTCGTACTTTGCAAGATATCGTAGTCCAAATGCTCTTCGTACCCCAGGGCATCCATTCCTTTGAAAATAAAGTCGAACAGAGTCTTCAAGTTTTCAGGGCTAGGACTAGTGACAAAGATGTTCGAATATCCGTGCGCTAGAGCTGCTGCAATCGCGATACCCAGCGCCGCAGACTTTCCTCGACCGCGAGCGGCGGTAAGGGTGACCGTGGAAGATAGTGTCTTTTCGGCGATTGCTTCGACAAACGTCAAGAGAGCCTTTGCCTATGCACATGTTAATTTACGAACGCCTTATTGAAGTAAAACCCACCTGGTCAATGGTTTTCGCCAACTTGACAAGTTCTCCAATAGGCTTGGTATCAGCCAAGCTTTCCTTGAGCTCATTCAGCTCAAGCTCGACCTGCTTTCCTTTGCCTTTCTCCACCCCTTCGTCAATTGGTTCGATATCCTTGCCTCGGGAGATGGGAAGGACGTTGAGTTCGTCATCCAAAACAAGACAATCGTCGCATGACGCAAGGGAGAGGATGAATCGCTCGTTGAAGCGCGCCGTAACAGAGTTGTGGGAAGAGGTACGGTATCGGGAATGAACGTCCTGTAATTGGATGTAGAGTCGGGCCGCTGTGCAGTAAACACGAGATGGGTGCTTACCATTGTCATAGTATACAACTGCTTCAGCGAGGACATCGTCTTCAGAAGCAATACAACAAGTCCCCCTCCTTCCACCGTTTCGATCGTACGTGCAAGCAAGTTGGGAGTGATTGCTTCAAAGTCTTGAAGAACGCACATGCCGTACGTGTTACCAAGAATCTTGTGAGATTCCTTGTAGTATCTAGCGACCCCAGTTAGAGTTAGTATTTAAAGTCCCAAGTTGTAGCGGCTCACGTATATCGGATATCTGTTACAGTCACAAAGATCTCAAAGGGGTCGTGCTCATTTGCTTCTCGTACACCCCGCTTGACGTCTCGTTTGATCTTGGCTTCACGTTTCTTTCGATGGCTGGGCATGCGTTAGCACCTACGACATCTGCAGAAGACCGTACTATACCTAGTAAATCCCAAGTCCTTCTTGTAACACCACAGCACAGACGGACGTGCCGATACTCGTGCTTGCGACAACAAGAAATGCAAGTTTACAATCTATCGCCGGCTAATGAGCCTCTGCACCAATGGTTTACAGCCGAGGCGCACCTGGTCTCTGCCCTTGTCCCCAACTAGTACAATAAACGAGCGGTGGTTCTTCTTGACATTATTGTTGATTAGGATTGGTATTCTGTTGTCCAACTGCTTCCTCATGGTGAGCTAGAATGAGGACCGTGGTCGCAGAAACTAGAAATTTGAGATCAAATTGAGAGCCTTGCTATCAGGTTAACACAGCCACAAGTGATTAGCACCTGGGACCAACCTGGGACGATCTCTAATTGCAACGGCCAAGTCGCTATTGGTACCCCAGAACTTGTACAAATACGGAAAATCCTTGCTACTTGCTAAAAGGCAAAGGCACCAAGCGGGGGTAGCACCTGGGGTACTTCCAAAGGCTTGCACACAATGATATATGCATGATATTTTGGTTATAACAGTGAGCGAGCCGAACACAGCCGGGTGCGTAGATTTATTTATCGGCCAGCTCAGATTTGGGCTTGTACTTCTCAGGATCAGTCCCATGGAAAGGGTGTGCGACAAAGTTGAACCTAGGTCAAGGTTTATGAGCCGATGAAGTAAGGTGAACAGGAGGGAACGTACCATGGAAGAGCAGCTGCGAAATAAGAGCGTAAATGTGTAGCACAATTAGACTGCGGGAAAGCTACTCACCGAATTTCAGTTGACTGTAGGCTGAGTTGCGATGGGCTGCTCCCTGGATGAAAGGTGACATGTCCGATTCGCCTACATGATCATTAGTTAGAAATGAACCTAGGAAATAGCATGACCGGCTTGAGATATGTGAAGTTGGCTCACCGTATAGTGGCTTGCCCGCAGCAGCACGTTCGGAGAGCTCTTTGTAGTCTGCTGCCTCTTCCCGAGCGTTCTCCGACCACCCCCAGAATCGCACTAACCGCGCTTGTTAGGGTGTCTGACGGGGTACAAGTATAAATACTCACGCGAGGAACGCTGATAGGCCAAAAGGAAACCTCCTATTGCCCCGATGAATGTCACCATCTTGAGGGCGGGCCGCATTTGGTGTCTTGATGGGTCAATCCGCTCTACAGACCATTCAGATAAAGTAGAATTAAATTGAAAGATACCTTACCATATGCGAGGAGAGCAGCAGGGGCAGCAGCAGTTGCACCAGCCCATACAGCATAATCGCTCGGGCGGAAGTAGCGGACTACTCGCCCAAA
>WSLM01000658.1:0-13742 GCA_019677335.1 Ceratobasidium sp. UAMH 11750 | reverse complement strand
TATTGTGGCGAAAAAGACAGGAACGCTGATCTTGGCTGACAGTGGCAGCTGTTTGAAACGATAAAAGCCGAGATTGAAGTGTTGCGTACGGCACGGCAGCGAAATGACCCTCCACAGCCAGGGCGGCCGGCAGCCGGCGACGCCGACGGGATCATGGCGTGGCTCGACCGGCGAGGAATCGTGGAACAGGTGTGTGGTGTTTGGAGAACGTGAAAAAGATGCTGACATGTGGTCGTGAAGGAGTGGCATCGGCTGGAGCAGCTCATGGAGGCGGCGCGTGGATTGGAATTTAGAAAAGGAAATGAGGACGATTAGTGTGGGGGGATTAGGCGCCGACGGGTTTTCTGCCTGTATGCGGATAAATAATATGTAAATGGAGATAAAGGCGTGCCTCTGATAAGAGTTAGCGTCAGGGCAAGCGTGTCACTATACCGCTTCCAAGCCGAGACACGGCGCTAGCGGCCCCCTGTCAGGGTCCGGTCGAATGCTTCCGGTCCGGGCGTGGACTGAAAAAAGGGACTATTAAACGTGCTCCCAACCACTTTTTGCGTTCTGTTCCGCTCTCTGGCGACCAAGTGTCCCAGCAGTCTCTCCACCATGCGCCTCCCAAGACCAGGTCCCCTGGGCCTGGCAGCCCTTGCGCTGCTCTCGCGCACCCTCGCGATGCCATACAACGAGTCTCTCACCGACTTCAATCTTAATACCAACCAAGCCGCGGCCAGCGTGCTCGACTACGATACCACCCGCCCCAACACCACCTACACCCCCTCCCCCGCCAACTGGCGCCAGTACCCCGTCTACACCATTCTTCTGGACAAGTTTGCCGACGGCGAGCCAAACAACAACGACTACTTCAAGACGCTTTTCGAAAACGACTGGCGAGAAGTCAACCTGCGATTCGGCGGCGACGTTCGCGGCTTGATGCGCAGGCTCGACTATCTTCAAGGCATGGGTGTCGGCACGATCTTCATTGCGGGTACCCCTTTTCTGAATATGCCTTGGCAAGCTGACAGTGCGTATCTCGTTTTTCGCCTGGCTTGGCACTCGTATTGGTTGCTACGACCGTTTTTCTTGCGTGCTCATCGGTGGCTCATTCTGTTCGTTGAGCCGTTTTCACTACCGTAACCAACGGGTTTTCGCGTTTGATGATGTTTTGATTCTTCCTTATTCGTTGGACTCGATAAGGAAATCCATCTGACGCATCTTGTCCCCGATATAGGCTATTCGCCGCTTGACTTTTCCGTTCTCGATCCGCACTGGGGCAACATCGACGACTGGCGCGCACTCAGCGATGCAATCCACGCACGCGGAATGTACCTCATGCTCGATTTCACCGTCGGGACTATGGGCGACATGATCGGTTTTTCGGGCCATTTGAACACTTCGACTCCCTTTTCTATCGATGAATATGAAACTGTGTGGAAAAAGCCTCGATATTCGCCATGGAACCTTGAAGAGTATCCCGATTTCAAGATCAGCCAGGAATACAACTCGACCTGTACGCTGCCCGTCATGTGGCTAGACTCGGGAATCATCGAGCCGGTCGACAAGGTTGGGTGCTACGCGAGCGAATTTGACCAGTACGGCGACATGGAGGCCTTTGGTGTGCATTTTGATTGGAACCGTCAGTTGGCCAAGTTCGCGTCGGTGCAGGATCGGTTGCGCGAATGGAACCCGAATGTGCGCGCAAAGATCCAGGTGTTCTCGTGTCTCGCGATCAAGGCGCTCGATATCGACGCTATTCGTATCGACAAGGCCACTCAGGTTACGGTCGATGCTCTGGCTGACTGGGCTACGCATACCCGTGCTTGCGCCAAGGCCCTTGGCAAAAACAACTTTTTCATTGTCGGCGAAGTTACTGGTGGTGACACTTTCGGTGCGCTCTATCTGTAAGTCCAAGTATCAAGGTTATGGTCCACGTTATTAACAATTTTCTAGTGGTCGTGGTCGCAGCCCTACACAGCGTCCCACTGATCGCCCTGGTGCTAACATTACCTCGGACATGAAGCAGTTTTTCCTTCGCGACAAGCCCCGCAATTCGCTTGACGCTGTCGCCTTCCACTACACTGTCTACCGCGCCCTCTCCCGTGTTCTCGGTATGGATGGTAACCTGCAGGTCGCGTACGACGCAGCTCCCACCGCCAATTTTGTCGACATCTGGGACGCAATGCTACGAACCAACGACTTCTTGAACGCCGAAACTGAGCTTCTGGATCCGCGTCACATGTACGGCGTGTCCAACTTCGATGTGTTCAGGTGGCCGAGTTTGGTGAACGGAACTCAGAAGATGGCGCTCGCAAGCTTTATCAATGCTTTGGTTATGCCCGGTATTCCTCTGGTGCGCCGTTCACAGTTTTCTTTCTGGTGCCAAGGCTAATAATGTTTCGTAGATTTACTATGGCGAGGAGCAGGATTTCTACTTGTACGACAACGGCGCGTCCAACTACCTGTTCGGTCGTCAACCAATGACCAGCAACACGGCGTGGCAACGTCATGGCTGTTACAAGTTGGGCTCTGAGCAATACTTCAATATGCCCCTTGAAAAGGCGCTCCTTGGTTGCGTCGACGACTGGAACTCGCTCGATCACTTTGACCCGTAGGTCGATTGTGCATTTAATCATGTATGTGTACTAACGCGCGTTGATAGTACGTCTGCAACACGGCGTCTGATGGCGCACTTCCATTATCTCCGCAAGCAGATCCCTCTCCTCACCGATGGTCTCCACCTCTTGCAGCGTGGCAACTGGACGCAGTTCATTCAACTTCCTGGTTCCAATCAGGTCCAGACCGAAATCGGCTGGTGGTCTGTTTCGCGCTCGCCAATTGCTGGTATTCAGACCAACTTTAACTCTTCGACCAGCAACGATGTCTGGTTGATCTTTACCAACATGAACACCACCCAGTCGTACAGCTATCCCTGTTCCAGCAAGCTCTGGGTCTCTACTCCTTATGTTGGTGGCACGAGGATCCGCAATTTGTTCTATCCCTACGAGACCTATACGCTGGAGGATTCACAGAGTTCGTTTAACAACAACAGCATGGCACCGTGGGTCGGATGTCTCCCGCAGCTCACACTCGAACCCAACTCGTTCAAGGCCTTTGTCCCTGTTGACGAATGGGTCGCACCTCTTCCTGCCCTCACTCGCTTCACCCCCGGCCACGACGCCCGCTTGCACGCCGAGGCTGGCGACACGAACGCGACGACGATTGATATCTCGCTCGAGTTCAATATGCCGATGAACTGCCAGTCCGTCACGGGCGGAATCTCCTTTACGGTCTCGTCGTCTGGTCATGGCTCTGCCCCGACGGTTAACCAGAATTCGGTCAAGTGCCAGAACGTAACGAACCCGATTCGGCCTACTCTGCCGGGTGATCCACCCTCTGCCTGGTCCTGGTCTGCGACTCTTAATAATGTTCCCGATGGTATCCTCACTATCACCGTCAGCAATGTCGGCAACGCGGACAATACTCGTTTCACTGGCTCTATCGATCATCTGATGGTCCGCAAGGGCTCTGCCAAAAACGTTATGGTCTTCCCCAACGCCGATTACGACAATGAAGCCTTTGGCTACTCGGGCGGCTTGTACACCTTTACTCACAAGGCGATTGGTGCTGACAAGTTCCGCTATACCTGGAACTATGGCAAGAACTGGACCGACTGGGCTGCGTACGAGGACACTACGACCATCCCTGGGAGCGTTTTTGAGCCGACCAAGGATATGTTCTGGGACGGCCAACATTTGATCGTTCAATACTGGTCCGAGGTCGTTGGGTCCTCGTCTGCCGTCGTGCATGCTGATCGCGGGTACTCGCATCCTCGTCGCGTACCTCAATACATCGCGCGTGGGCCGTTCAACCAGTGGGGTTTCGACAGCGGTATTTCCTCTTTGATGACTCAACAAGACACCGGCGTCTGGGAGCTCCCGATCATGGCTAGCTGGCCGACGTACGTCCAGCTCAACGTATTCGGGTACGACGATTACTTCTACGGTGATATGAATGGCGATGGCATCATGGACCGACTTCCACCCAACTCGGCGACGCCCAATTATCTGAACATGTCTGCGCCGCCCAAGCCTTACCTCTCGTGGGCGCTCATGGTCGACGATGCTACACAACGGTGGTACCTCGAGCCGCGTGGCAACTCGGCGGTTGGCGCGATCATGTACGCGCTGTTGCTCACGATTCCTCTCATTACTGCTATCGCCGCCGTCATCATCTTCCGCTGGAACTTTTACGAGATCAAGGTCAACAAGTGGGGTATGGCACCCAAGAACGAGGGCCAGAGTTATTTCCCGATTCTCGGCGCGCTTGGGATTATGAAGGCCAACCAGCACCACGACGACAAGAACGGTATTCCGGGCACGCCCATTGCCGAGAAGTCTGGATTGAGTGGAACCAAGGCGTATACGGGCCCAGTTATTGGGTGGCCCGAGAACCCGCACAAGCGGCGCCAGGTGTTGATTGCGACGCTCGAGTACGAGATTATCGATTGGAAGTTGAAGGTCAAGTAAGTGGACATTCTACTTGGTTTATGATTCGACGCTGACTGGCTCGATAGGATTGGTGGTCTTGGTGTCATGTCGTCTCTCATGGGCAAGGCTATGACTGATTGCGATATCTACTGGGTTGTGCCCAAAGTCAAGGATGTCGAGTATCCCGCTGGAGACCCGGCCGAGCCGATCGAGGTCATCATTTTCGGCGAACCATACCTCATCGAAGTCGAGTACCACGTCTTGGACAATATCACGTACATCATCCTCGACAGCCCTGTGTTCCGCGCGCAGACCAAATCGGACCCGTACCCCGCACGCATGGACGATTTGTCTTCGGCAATTTTCTACTCGACATGGAACCAGGCGATTGCGGAGACTGTGCGACGATTCCCGGTCATCGATATTTACCACATTAACGGTAGGTTGTCGTGGGTGGAGTAAACTTGTTAACTAATCGTTTTGGCGTGTAGATTATCACGGTGCTCTTGCCCCTCTTTACCTGCTCCCTCGCGTCTTGCCTGTCTGCTTGTCGTTGCACAACGCCGAGTTCCAGGGTCTGTGGCCGCTCCGTACCAAGGAGGAAATGAAGGAAGTTTGCTCGGCGTTTAACATCAGCAAGGAGGTCTGCACAAAGGTACGGCAACTTGCACCCGCGCTTTAAATGAGTACTGATCAAGTCGTTGGCTTTATAGTATGTCCAATTCGGTAACACGTTCAACTTGCTGCACGCCGCCGCGTCGTACATTAGCGTTCACCAGAAGAGTACTGGTGTCGCTGGTGTATCCGACAAGTACGGGAAGCGTTCGTGGGCTCGTTACCCTGCACTCTGGACTTTGAAGCACGTCGATTCTCTGCCTAACCCGGGTGCGTGCATTCTCTAAGTTTCTCGAACCGGTTGCTAAATATTTCCTCCAGATCCTAGCGATATTGCCGCTCTCGACGAGCAACCGGTAGACCTCGCGCACATCAAGATTGACAAGGAGGCCGAGGCGCAACGCCCCGAGCTCAAGCGTCAGGCGCAGGAGTGGGCCAAAATCAAGCAGGATCCAAAGGCTGATTTGTTCGTGTTCGTTGGTCGTTGGTCGAAGCAAAAGGGCGTCGATGTTATTGCGGACGTTATGCCGTCTCTGTACGTCTCCTTTTATTCGGTTTATCCACCTGTGCTGATTGCTCTTTAGGCTCGAGAAGAAGCCGTCGATTCAGCTGATTTGCGTCGGGCCCGTCATCGATCTCTATGGTCGTTTCGCCGCCGAAAAGCTTGCTCGTCTCATGGAAATGTATCCCGATCGTGTCTTCTCCAAGCCCGAGTTCACTGCCCTGCCCCCCTTCCTCTTCAGCGGTGCCGATTTTGCGCTTATCCCCTCTCGCGATGAACCGTTTGGTCTTGTCGCTGTCGAATTCGGTCGCAAGGGTGCTCTGGGTGTCGGCGCTCGTCTCGGTGGTCTCGGTCTCATGCCTGGTTGGTGGTTCCCCGTCGAGTCGATGTCTACCGGACACATGTTGTCGCAATTCACGAAGACGATCAAGATGGCTCTCAAATCTACTGAGGAGGAACGTGCAGTCCTCCGCGCCCGTTCGGCCGTCCAGCGTTTCCCTGTCGTCGAATGGCGCCAACGTATGGAGGATTTCCACCGTCGCAGTATCAACACTAGTCGTCGCCTTGCGAGTTCCGAAGCTTGGTCTGAGAAGGACTGCAACAAGCCCGGTCAATCTGGCCAACGTGCGATCGCAGGTCTCGATACGGATGATTGGGACCCCGTTCACCAACCCGAGCCCAGTGCACCGAACTGGGATGCTCAAAGCACACGCAGCGCCGTCTCCATGGGTGATACGCTCCACGCTCCTCGCATGCACCACCCCAACTCGTCCCGTTCTTCAGTCCACAGTGAGGCGTCTGACTATGATGACCACTCGCGCGCACCCTCTCCCACTGGCCACGGCCCGAACGAGTTTGGTGGATTCTTGAACAAGGCAAACAAGCAGATTGCACGAGAACAACGACATGTTGGCGATCCGTTCCTCGACGAGAACCCAACGATGCCTCACCGTCCTTTCGGCGCTCATTCCCGCGTCTCTTCAGTCGAGTCTATCAATTCGATCATGGAAGAAAAGGGCGCCTCGTCACCGATCAACAAGGCTATGGCATCTTTCACGGACGAGAACGGCGAGGTCGCGCAGGCATTCGTTGCGAAGCTCCAACTTCTTACGGCGGACAACTCCAAGAGCGAACTATCCATCGAGAAGTTCTTGACCAAGAGCGAGGAAGCGTTTTTCGACAAGGTCAAGAAGGACAAGATCTCCAGCGCGGCAAGCATTCGGTCACGTCGCGACTCGACATGGGGCACACCGTCTCACTTTGACTCTCGCCCCACGTCTCCTTCCGGTTTCTCTCATACACCCGGTGGTCAAGGCTTCGATACCAAGAACTACAGCGGTCCTCTTCCCAACGAGACCGATGCGCCTCCCATGTCCCGGCTTCAGATTGCCATGCAACGTGAAGTGTACGGTTGGCCATTGTATACCATCATCATTGCTATCGGGCAGATGCTTGGCGCCACCAGTTTCCAAATCACGCTCCTGTCGGGTCAGAACTGGCAAACCAACTTGCAGCTCTACGTGCTCGGTAGTGTCTTCCTTGCAGCGTCCATCGTCTGGTACGCGCTCTTCCGTCTCAAGCCTTCCGTTTATGTCCTTGCCGCTCCCTGGATCTTCTTCGCACTCGCCTTCTTCCTCATCGGTGTACCCGCTCTGTCCGACGCTCTTACGCCCTATCGCCAAGCATTTGGGAGCGCCGCGACGTGGTGTTACGCCGTTGCGTCTGCTGCCGGTTTCCTGTTCTTCGGTCTGAACTTTGGTGAAGAGGCCGGCGCGGCAACTGAAGTCTGGACAATGCGTGCTTGCATCGTGCAAGGTTCTCAGCAAGTCTGGGTTGCGGCATTGTGGTACTGGGGTTATAGGCTCAACGGATCCCAACCTAATGTCAAGCCTCCATGGTGGACGATTGTGATTCTCTGGCCCCTGGCGGTCATAAGTCTGATCTTTGGTTACTGCATCATGTGGGGACTTCCAGGTGAGTTTTCTCCTTGCTCGTCCATAAGACCTCACTAATTGTTTTTGCAGAGTATTACCGTCAGACTCCCCCGAAGGTGCCAAACTTTGCGAAGACGCTGTTCCGTCGTAAGCTGGTCATTTGGTTCCTCGCTTCTGAAATCCTGCGTGATTACTGGCTCAGCGGTGTAAGTGTCTCTCGTTTTCTTTATGCCACGGTCAAACCTGATCTTCGCTTTAGCCATATGGTCGTAACTGGTCGTTCTTGTGGAATGCGCCGATCCCTAAATGGGCTATCCTGCTCCTTATCATTGCGTTCTTCGTCGTGGTCTGGGGCATCGTTATGGGTATCTTGACGCACATTAGCAAAGTCCACACCTGGTTCTTGCCCATCTTCGCTGTTGGCTTGGGTGCGCCTCGTTGGTGTCAAATGCTCTGGGGAACTTCGTCTCTCGCGCTGTACATTCCATGGGCAGGCAAAGCTGGACCATACCTCGGTACTTCGCTTTGGCTCTGGCTTGGTGTCCTTGACGCCGTGCAGGGTGTTGGGTTGGGTATGATCCTGCTTCAGGTACGTTCTTATCTCAAGCACCCATTGTTCAATCTAACATTTTAATTTAGACGCTTTCTCGTCTCCATGTGTGCGCAACGCTGGCGTTGTCACAGGTCATCGGATGTATCTGCGTTATGGTTGCTCGTGCGACCGCACCTAACCGAGTAGGCCCTGGTAGTGTGTTCCCCGACGCCGCAAAGTGGGACTTTTCAGGTAAGTCAATTCGCTGTTGTCGTTTTCTTGCCCGAGACTTATTTCTCTTTTCTAGATGGCCTGAAGGGCAGCCCTATGGCATCCGCACCGTTCTGGGTCGCACTCACCTGTCAATTAATCATCGTATTTGGATACCTGTGGTTCTACCGAAAGGAGCAGCTGGCTCGCCCATAGACTTTTCGCTTCTTTGTTATCTTTGTTTGTGTTTATATCGCTCTCTTGCATAGTCCCCCCTCCGCTCCTTCGTTTATAGAATCAGGCTTATTGCCATCATGTTATCATATTGGTAGGATTGGTAGGACCTCGGTGGTCCATTGCTATATTGTCGGTCACTAGCTCTCATCAAAATAAATGGACAGTCTTTTTAGTTTGAAGTGGGCGTGATGAATCAGCAAGTAGAGAACAAGTCACAGGAGGAAGCAGTTCTTATCTTGACTACAACCGCTGTCAAAGAACCGACTCTCGGGTGTTCTAAGCTCTGCGTTCACCTCACCTGACTCGCTTGACTCGGATAAACTAGGAGGGTTTATGAAGTACCGAGGTCACGAAGTCGGTTAACCTGGCAATCACTAGGAATCGTCGCCTCGGTACTCGTCATCTCGCGGGCATTCGCGAGCTTTACTCGGGGTGTCCTCGGCGCCAAGTGCCCTGTAGCTATTTTTACACCCAAACTGCCATGGCTATTTTTGTCAATCAATGCATAACCATGGCTTTTTTCGTCGACCCAATTTACCAGCTTGCGCACATGAGAGTGCCGCATTAATGGCCTCGTTAACGCAGAGGGGCTTGTGCCGCACTTTCCCCGACTGAAACTGGTATAAAAACCTAGGTATTTCGCTCACAAACTCCATCGGTTCAACACTCGACAACTTCTCATGTTCTGCACGCTTGCTCTTTTCTCTCTCTACCTCGCCGCCATTCGTGCTCAGCAGGTTGGTACCCAGACGGCCGAAGTCCATCCTGCGCTCCCATGGCAAAAGTGCACCAAGTCTGGCGGCTGCGTTACTCAGTCGTCTGGCAAGATCGTCCTCGACGCCAACTGGCGCTGGGTCCACACCACCTCGGGCTACACCAACTGCTACACTGGCCAAAAGTGGGACAGCACCATTTGCCCCGACCCCGTTACTTGCGCCAAGAACTGCGCCGTCGATGGCGCCGACTACAGCGGTACCTACGGTATCAGCACCAGCGGCAACGCTCTCACCCTCAAGTTTGTGACCACCAACACCAACGGCAAAAACGTCGGATCTCGCGTCTACTTGCTCGCGGACGAATCGAACTACCAGATGTTCAAGCTCAAGAACCAAGAGTTTACGTTTGACGTTGACGTCTCGAACCTGCCGTGCGGTCTCAACGGAGCGCTCTACTTTTCCGAGATGGACGCGGACGGTGGTCTGTCCAAGTATCCCAACAACAAGGCCGGTGCCAAGTACGGAACTGGTTATTGCGACTCTCAGTGCCCCAAGGACATCAAGTTTATCAACGGCGAGGTTAGTTTAGCTTTATTCGGTGTTTCCACACTATTGACTTTTGCTTACTAGGCCAACTCTGGCAACTGGACGGGCTCTTCGAGCGACCCCAACTCTGGCACCGGTTCGTACGGTACTTGCTGCAACGAGATGGACGTCTGGGAAGCCAACTCTGTCGCCACGGCCTACACACCCCACCCCTGCAACGTCGTCGGTCAAACTCGCTGCTCCGGCTCCCAGTGTACCAGCTACTGCGACCAGCCCGGATGCGACTTCAACTCGTTCCGCATGGGCGACAAGTCCTTCTACGGCAAGGGCCTCACCGTCGACACTTCGCAAAAGATCACCGTCGTCACCCAGTTTATCACCGCCGACGGCACCGCTTCAGGCGCTCTTAGCGAAATCCGCCGCATCTACGTCCAAAACGGCAAGGTCATCCAGAACTCCAAGACCGCGGTCCCCGGAATGGACGCTTACGACTCGATCACCGACAAGTTCTGCGCCGCCCAGAAGACCGCCTTCAACGACCAGAACGTGTTCTCCACCATGGGCGGATTGGCGACGATGGACAAATCGTTCACCAAGGGCGTCGTGCTCGTCATGTCTGTTTGGGACGACCATGCGGCCAACATGCTCTGGCTCGACAGCAACTACCCCACCAGCGGCAACCCATCTACTCCCGGCATTGCTCGCGGCACTTGCGCTACTACTTCCGGTGTTCCCACTGATGTCGAGACCAACAGCCCCAACGCCTCTGTAACCTACTCCAACATTCGCTTTGGTGACATTGGTTCGACCTACACCAACACCGGACCGATCACCTCTGTTGGTCCGACCACCACCAAGACCTCGAGTGCCCCCGTGGTAGGTTCAGCCCGCATATAGTCCCTCAAATTTGCCCTAATCCCGTATTTCTAGACGACCTCGACCACGGTTGGTACCGTTGCTCACTACGGTCAGTGTGGCGGTACTGGGTACACCGGCCCCACCGTAAGTCCAAACATTGCTAGTTGCGGACAACACCATACCTAACGCGTTCTTTCTACAGACCTGCGCTTCTCCCTACACGTGCAAGGCGGTCAGCCCCCCTTACTACTACCAATGCCTCTAAAGCACGCAAGCTGCAAGGCTCTCTGTGAAAGGTCCAACACGGTTCCGCTGTCTCGTTTAAACTGGCATGATGCACCACTTGTATACATGTCCCCTGAATAGATTTCCGTTTCTTCGCACCGTTTCGGGCTGTTATTAAACCCGCACTTGCCCCTGAGCCTCTATTGCTGCCGCAAAGGATTTCTCAAACACACGCATACACCCACTCACCTGGTGGGGCGTTTGAATCCCGGACACGCAGGAGCTTCCGTTACGTCCAGAGCGGCGAGTAATTCGACCGATAATATACTAGGCCGAGAATTTACAGATACGATCACCTCGTGGTGTATCATATACAGCCCGCCACTCAGTTTCAGCCACTTTCAACTTTCCTTTAGCCCAAATATGTAGTGAATGTGACCGCGGCTAACGGGTTGATGAGTAAAAAAGCGAGCTTGTTTGCGTGTGTTCGTTTCCTCCCGACATTGGTGGAGAGGACGGTTGCTTAGGTCCGATTAAAGACATTCGCCTAGTGCCCGGAGCCAAAATGAATATTATACAAGATGTTCCAAACAGAGGTATAACACAGCTCATAAATACAAATCGACAAGGCAACCTCCAATCCTAGGCTGTTAATTTCACGCAACCATAGCATCGTCGACGTCGGGAGGAAGAACAACACGCTCTGCAGGGGGCCGGGCCATGGAGCTCATCATCCTCCGGAGTTCTGTGATCTTGCGCCGAGTTTCTTGCGATTTGGCGTTCACGTCTGCCAGTTGAGATTCCTGGTTGTGGTGGCCGTCAGTCAAGCCAGGCATATGAGACTATGCAGACTTGCCTTGGCAGTACATTCTCCCGAAAAGTCAGCAAACTTGAGGTTTTGCCAGCTAAGATGCGGTTATTAGCGGGAGATCGTTTTGTGTACCACAAAGCTTACCCATTGTGACGTTCGCACCTCTTTTTCCCAGCACAAAAAGACGCTTGATCTTTCCCGTACGCGTCAGCCTCTTTTTGTTCCTCGCCCTCTACTTGCTCCTCCAAAGTCCATTTCCCATCACCTCCTAGCCATTCCGCCCACTCCTCGTCGTTCATAACCATCCTCACATCAAACCCACACCGCTCCCCACCCACTTTCTCTGCCCTACGCATCGCGCATCCCAACAGCCGTAAACGCGCCTTGAGCCGTTTAATCTCCAACTCTAAAGTCTCGCGCCGCACCGCAGATTGCCGCAACACCTCACCCATCGTGGCCAGATTTTCCAAATCAGCCTTTTGTCGCCCGTCAACCATCCGCGTCGCGTCTGGACCAATGTTGTTCACTCCGGCTGGTGGAGGATGGGGAATAGGCCCTCCAGGGAGATGCACATACACAACGCCTTCGGGCGCCCTAGCGTCTTTAGCTGCGTACCACAACTGATCCATGTTGACACCTCGCGCACGCCATGTCTGGAGTTGAGCCGCAGCGTTTTTAAGACCGCATGCGTCGGAGCAGTATTTAGAAACGGGCGCGCGGGCAGGTTTCGTGCAATCCCGGACGGCACATCGGGTTTTGTATGTAGTGTGGGCGTTGTATTCTAAAAGAGGTGTTAGAATTTCGAGGTAGGAGTTCCTACGACAGACGCACTTGGAACACAGAGCGGGCAAACAAACTGATCTATCAAGTCGATGTCAGACTCGGGCAACCTAACGCAGCTCGGGTGATACCAATCGTCGCATCTATGCCAACACGTTAAACACCCCCCGGTCGGAATATCCAACCCACTCACCGATCGCAAGCTATCATACTCCTCTCCTCGTCGTACTTTGTCTTGCAGATACAATACAACCGATTATCCTCTTCCTCCTCTTCTGCGGGTTCCACAATCGCCACCTTTGCGACCGCTTGCAATACTGCCTCGGGCGCCGGGGTCTCAACCTGCCTCGACTCGGAGCGCGACCTAGCTTCCTTGTCTTTCGACTTTTTGCCCGTCGTATCGCCCTTCTTTTTGGACTTGGACATGGCCGCCTTCGTGGCTGCGAGCGCGAGTCCTGCCGCGGCGGACTTGTTCACGGCCGTCGCTAGCGATTTAGACTTGGACGGGCCCGACTTGGAGGTAGCACCTCCCGCCCGTGGTTGAGGTGTCCCAGACCCAGACGCGTTGTTCGAGCCCGACGGCTTGGAAGCTGACTTACTCTTGCTCTACTCACGAATACGCTCCATGAAATTGACACAGACCAACACAGAAAAAAACGCACCTTGGACCCCCCAGATTTCTTCTTGGGAGGAAAAATCCCTAAGCCCTGCATCTCCATCTCTTCCCATGCCTGCGCCATCGCACCCGCCGCAGCCTTGGCCTCTCTCGACTTGTGAGACGGGACGAGCAATCGCCCACTCGACGTATAAGCCGCCTTTTCCTCCACAGGCTCGGTCGTTAATATCACAGCCGGTGGTCTGGCCTTTTCTCGCTCCTTGCCTCCCTCTCCGCTTCCGCCCACATCCAACAGCTCAGCCTCGAGCTCCTCGACCACATCTACATCCATTCCTTCTCTCGCATCCTCCCCGTCCTCACTCGTCCACGCCCCTTCGCCTTCTCCTTCATCCTCCACCCCATATTGTCCCAACAACCACGTATCGGGGTCATCGTCCTCTCCGCCTCCTTCTGAGCGACCACGCGAAGGTGGAGGAGTGTCCTCTTCGAGCTCGCGCGCAATATCTTCAAACGCGCTGGTATCGAACCGGCGTTGTCGTTTGGAACTTGGTTCGTTGGGTCCAACGAGGCTATCCAGGAGGTCGTCGTCGCTGTCCATAATTGGTGGTGGTCAAAACAAAGTGCGCGGCATCAGTCATTGGAGCCCTGATTTGAAATTCACCATGATCATTCTAACTTCTGCCAA